>VZTG01010142.1:96208-143451 GCA_013397845.1 Melanocharis versteri | reverse complement strand
TTTGCAGTGGCTCGCGAGATGGTTGGCCGCCGCTTTAGTCTGCGGGAGGCAGTTCAGGGGATCGACCCCAGACGCCTGCCCCCAGGGCCCGAGCGTGTGCACACACTCTCTCGCGGCGGGGCTCTAGGGCGGTGCACGGCTGGATCGTGCTGAGGCAGGGCTGCCGCGGCGAACTGGTTGGCCCGCGTCCTCCCTCCGATCGTAAAGGCGCAGGAGGAAGTAAAAGAGGCAGGAATGGCTCTTCAGGCAGGTTTATTCTGGGGAGTGGAAGTTCCAGGGACACAGGGGAACGGGGGATGAAGAGCGCTGAGCAGGGCTCAGCAACACCATATATGCCGGGGAGTCTGGGCGGGGACGCCGTCCCTGTGTGGCGGGAACAGGGGGGTTATGGGAACAAGAAGGTGGGCGGTGGGACACACCCCAACAGTATTCAGGAAGATTCTTTCAGAAGACGTTTCAGCTCCACCATCTCTGCTGCTCTTGCCAGCTGAGCTACAGTGACTGCACTGGGGATCCTTGCCCACTTGCTGGGCTTTGCTCTGCTCATAGAATCCAGACTGGTTTGGGTTGGAAGGGACATTAAAGACCACCCAGTTCCACCCTCCTGCCATGGCAGGGACACCTTCCACTATCCCAGGTGGCTCCAAGCCCCGTCCAACCCGACCTTGGACACTTCCAGGGCTCCAGGGGCAGCTACAGCTGCTCTGGGCACCCTGTGCCAGGGCCTCCCCACCCTCACAGAGAACAATTCCTCCCTAATCGTCCTCTCAGCACTGACTCAGTGAGACCTTTCCTGGCCACTTTGTAAGAGCCAAGATCCTTGAAACACTCTTTCATCCTTAGTAGCAGGAGCTGCCGCTCTGGCAGTAACTGCTGTCACACCTGGCTTCCGAGTGCAGATGAGTGATGGCCAATTTTCTGCTGGTTGAGAATTTGCTTCTGAAGTTCCCCACCTGCTCTGGAGAGCTGCTCCCTCACCACCCTGAGCAGCACCTGGGATCTAAGTCCCAGCTCATTTTCGGCTAGCAGCAAACCTCCATCACATCCTGCCCGGCCAGAAACGTGACCAGACAAAGAGCTACAGCAGGGAAACAGGCAGTGCTTGCTTTGTTCTTTCATTAGAACTTGATTTGGAGCTGTATTTAAACATGAATTACTGAGAAGGCAAAGACAGGGCTCTGCTCCTTGCTGGCTATTATTAAAACTCTAAATCAGGCTGCCTACAGAGCCATCCCTGCTACCTTTGCAAAATGAAACAGGGAATTGGCCCCTTCTGTCTCTGAGAGAGGGTGCAAGTACTCTCAGCAATCTTAATAAAGCACCTGGATTTTCCTGAACTTGCCAGTTTGCAGTTTGCAATGTTGTAAATCACCACAACAGGGTTGTGGAGGAAAAAGACTTGGAAAGGCTCCTCCTAAAGGGCAGCTCTGCTGTAACTCAGACCAGCTGCTGCCCAGATCTTGTTCAGCTGTAAATTCATTGATAGATTTCTTAGGGGTGGAGATTCATAATCCAAAATTCCACATCCAGCCTAAAACTCCAGCCCAGAAACATCTCCCTTGCTGGGGCATGCCTGGAAGGACTGCTGGGAACATGCTGGGAATCCTGGTTTAACCCCAGTGGCAACTTGACCTCACACATCCCAGTGGGATGGGGAAGAGAATCAGAAGGGTAGAAGTGAGAAAACTTGGGTTGAGGTAAACATTTTAACGGGTAAAGCAAAAACTGTGTGTGCAAGCAAGGCAAACCAAAGAGTCCATTCACCACTTCCCATCACAGGCAGGTGTTCAGCCATCTTCTGGAAAGCTGAATGTAACGGTGGCTTGGGAAGACAAAAGCCATCACTTGGAATATTCCCGCTCTTCCTTCTTCTTCCCCCACCTAAGTATGACTTCATATGATCTGGGATATCCCTGGGATCAGCTGGGATTAGCTGGGGTTCTGGCTGTGCCTCCCCCAGCTTCTTGGGCATTCCCAGCTTCCCCTTGGGGAGGGTGAGGAGCAGAAAAGGCCCAAACTCTGTCAGCCCTGCCCAGCAAAAGCGAAACATCCCTGGATTATCTCCAGCACAAATCCCAACCACAGCCCCAGACAAGTTACTGTGAAGGAAATTAACTCTCTCCCACCCACACCTAGCACATGGTGGGATGGGGACATTAATCTATTATGTTTAGGCTGATATAACTGATTCTCTGTTTCGAAACAATCAAAAAAATCTAAAGTTTTGGTTTTGTTTGGATTTTTTGTTGTTATTACACAAGGTTTAGGTTCTTTTAATTTCATTTTCCAGGCAGCCTTTTCCTGCCCAGGTATCACTGACCAGCTTCACCACAAAAAGCTCTGACTGACCTGAAAATGCATTTCCACCACTCAGATAATTCATCTTCACTGCTATCTGCCAAGTGAGAGCACTGAGTCACTCCCATGACCACCAGCCTGGTCACAGCCTCCCCCAGCCAGGCCAGCAAAGCTCTCACCCACAGAGAGGACTCAGCAGAGGGTTTTTTCCTGTATGATGGGAAAACAGAACCTTCCTTCATCTTCGGGAATTAACTTTCTGCCCTTCTATAGAGAGGAGACCAGCAAAGACACTGGGGTATGACACTATACCGTGCCTTAATTATGCCGCCCCTGACAGGGGAGAATTCCCCAAGCCCTTGCCTGGGCTCTGCAGATGAACGGCACTTTTCCATGCATTTGTTCTCAGATAGTTGTTTATTAAGTCTTATCAGAAAAGGTCTGAGCCACAGCGTGACTCCGCTTTAGGAAGCGCAAAGGAAAAGCCGAGTTATCAAGACAACACCGTTCTTTTAAAGGTAAATTATCCAATGAAAACCTGAAACGAAAGATATTTTTACTTTTCTACCAATGTTCAATAAATCCTTTTGTCACATGAAAGGAACTGCGGCATTTTTCACCCAATGCTCTCAATCCACTTTTGCCACAGACATGGAGTAAAGAAAGAAGAAAGAAGAAGGCATAGAAAACAACAACAATCCTCCATTTTGGAGGTTTTGCTTCTTATCTATTCACTATATTAACAAACCCAACACCTCTAAATTTTCACCCTGTGACAATCTTATATAATGTTCTATCACCTAATTCACACCAGTGTAGATTCTACTTCTTCCCAGAGGGTAGGTAATTTTCTCCATGGACGAAGGTCAAAGATAGAGTTGTCCAGGGGGGTAAAACCTTTCAAAACAGGCAGAGAAATATTCCCTGCACTTTGGACTCCAGCAGGGTAGAGGACTGGTGATGCATTTCATACCATCAGAGTCCCAGACTACTTTGGGTTGGAAGGGACATTAAAGCCCATCCAGTGCCACCCCTGCCATGGGCAGGGACACCTTCCTATATCCCAGGGTGCTCCAAGTCCCCTCCAACCTGGCCTTGGATGCTGCCAGGGATCCAGGGGCAGCCACAGCTGCTCTGGGCACCCTGTGCCAGGCCCTCACCACTCTCACAGGGAAGTATTCATAGACAGAAATGAACTTGGATAAAAGATCTGTTGAGCCCAGTTTGCAATTTTTTTCCCTCTGAAAGCAGGCAAAACTATTCTTTATCTTTTCTGAGCCTTTTCTCTCACCCATCACCTCAGGTACCCTCTCAGAGAACATGTGATGAGCAAAGGGCTCAGGGTAAGACCCTCTTCTGTCACATCTTACACAATTTGAAGGGACCTGTTAAGTTGGGGCAGCTCCATGGAGCAAAATCCCTGAGCTGTTCAGCTCTGCCAAGAGCAGGTCTGGGCAGTTATTACTGCACTGACTTAAATCACATCCAAAAAGAACACAGAAATTTCATGTGTTCTTCCCCCTCAGAAAGGGCAAGGATTTAACATGAGGTTTGTTCTCTCAGTGCAGGAGAGTGGATAGAATCCTGCTGAGAGTAAATACCATAACCTGGTCGAGTTCCTGTCCCTGCTGCTTCTCAGCCCATTGAATAACCATGAACTAACTCACCCAACATCCCTGAGGGGGTGAAAGATTAGGCCCATCCAGCACACTGGGAAGCACAAATTAAATTACATGTTCCAGCCAAAAGCATCTCATGCGGCCTCCAGCAAACTTCACCCCTTATCCATGACTCTGATTTCCATAAAGTTCTAATGATGCCACAGGGCACATCTCCGCTGTATCAATCTGTCCCCACAGCAAACAGTCCTTTCAGTCAACTCACTTCATCGTTCTGCCTTTGGGAGGTCCCCCTGCAGAGCTGCCTCCAGGCCAGGGGCCCCAGCACAGGCAGGACACCGAGCTGCTGGAGCAGGACCACAGGAGGCCACGGAGCTGCTCCAGGGCTGGAGCCCCTCTGCAGCCAGGCTGGGAGAGCTGGGGGTGCTCACCTGGAGAGGAGAAGCTCCAGGGAGAGCTCAGAGCCCCTGCCAGGGCCTAAAGAGGCTCCAGGAGAGCTGGAGAGGGACTGGGGACAAGGGATGCAGGGACAGGACACAGGGAATGGCTTCCACTGCAGAGGGCAGGGAGAGGTGACTGTGAGGGTGGTGAGGCCCTGGCACAGGGTGCCCAGAGCAGCTGGGGCTGCCCTGGATCCCTGGAAGTGTCCAAGGCCAGGTTAGATTGGGTTTGGATCAACCTGGGATAGTGGAAGCTGGGATTTGCTCTCAATACAAATGCAAACAGAAGTTTTTTACCCAATGGTCCTGCACAGACACCCCAAGAATCCCATCCTGGGCATCCCTGGAGCGGGGTCCAAATGCTCCTGGAGCTCCGGCAGCCTCGGGGCCGGGACCATTCCCTGGGGAGCCTGGGCAGTGCCCAGCACCCTCTGGGGATGAACCCTTCCCTGATTTCCATCCCAACCCCCTGGCCGAGCTCCAGCCGTTCCCTGGGTCCTGTCCCTGTCACAGAGCAGAGATCGGAGCTGTCCCCGAGAGCTCTGCCCTCAGCCTGCTCTGCTTCAGCTGAACAGGCCAAGTGCCCTCAGCTGCTCCTGGTGTGGCCCCTCCAGACCCTTCCCCATCCTCGTGTCCCTCCTTTGGACACTTCCAACACCTTTAGATCTTTGGCACAGAGAGACCCCCCTGGGGACCCCCAAGGACCATCTGTCCCGTGTCACCTCCCAGCTCTCCTCCTTTGGCACGAGGATTGCAATTAGCTTTGAGATTGTTTTTTTCTTGTTTTCCCAGTTCAGCCACTTGAGGAAGGACAATCAGGGTTGCCATGGCAATGGAAGGATGACTTCTTAATTTGTGGGATTCTTTCTCTAATTATTCTGAGAATTGTAATCCCATGAAAACTGCCTCCTTTGGAGAAATTCAGTTAAGAGCTGCACAGGCACTGAAGGAGAAGTTAAAGGAAAGCTAATGAAGACGTTTTTTGGGTAAAAGAATGAAAAAAAAATGTTGGTGAATTTTCCTTGCTTGTTTCATGTGCCGACAAGAACAAAAATCTGGCGTTATCCAGAAACAAGGGCCTGGAATGAGTCCTAAACTTGAATTATTCATGAGTAATTAAAGGTGTTTTTACAGACTTTCAGAGGAACAATAGTATCAGGCAGAACTAACACATATAACTGAAAATAAAACCATGTAAAACTTAATGGAGAACAAGTAGGATTTTAAGGGCTATTTAAATGGAGAGGCACCAAAGAAAATATAAGTTTTTAGTACATTTTTTCATCCCCAAATCTTAAAACTCAAGACACAGGACAGAAGCAGCACTGTTTTCATTTTGTATAGGATGAAGAGACACCATGGCTTGCTCAGGGTGGCAGTGAAGGACAGGCACAGGAGGATGGAGCCAAAGTCCCTGGGATGTCCTGGCTGGCTTTGGAGCTGGGCAGGTGCCACACGAGTCACCTCTGACATGAACACCTTGGAACCCCAGTGAACACAGACCTGGAGAGAGGGCTGGTAAATCTGTTATTGCAGAGAAGCTGGGAATGCCAGAGGGAGCAGGGCAGCCTCTGAGTGCTGAGAAACACCTCTGGAAATCCAATATTCCCTTGCTGGGCCCCAGAGCCTCCAGGGGACTAGTAACGTGCATTAATATTTCTGCACGAGGCAGAGGAGAAGAAGGTAGAGGAGGGGGAGGAGGAGGAGGAGGAGGAGGAGGAGAAGAAGGAAGGCATCTGGAGCATCCTCTCTGCTGCTGGGGGAGAAATCTTCCCCCCAAAATCATTCTTCCACTGGAAAATGCTGGTTCAGCTCTCTGCCAATATGACGTTTTCATCATTACCTTTCTCTGGAGGGAAATGGAGCATTTAATTGTCTTACTTTCCAACAGATTTGTTGCCCAGAGAAGCTGTAGCTGCCCCTGGAGCCCTGGCAGCGTCCAAGGCCAGGTTGGATGGGGCTTGGAGCAACCTGGGATAGTGGAAGGTGTCCCTGCCCATGGCTGGAGTGGCACTGGATGATTTTAAGGTCCCTTCCATCCCAAACCAGTCTGGGATTCTATGACCTTCATTTAGATGGCATATCCCAAATTGCAGCCATTTGAATATTTTTGGTTTTCTTTCAAGGAGACTTCTTTTTCTTTTCAATTGCTTTCATTGCTTTCATTTTAAACCCCATTATAAATCCAAGCACAATATTAAATACCCTGAAATCTAATAAAAATTTCAATTTTCTCAATATATTAAAAAGCTGTTTAACTGAGCCAAAGCTACTTTGGAAGTGATCAGATTTAATTTTAGGGGAAACATCAACATTCAACATTATGTTCCTGTTTAGAAAGGTGGACTGCCTTAAGTAGCTGAGCCCTCTCTGCTCAAGGGAGCTCTGCGTCCCCACTTTAAAGACACTGGCAGTAAAAATTTAAGTGACAAGAGAGTCCAAAAATACTGGGGAAAGCCTGAGAAATGGAGGGAGAGTTACAGATCACGATTAACTTAACCAAAGTCCTTCTTCCAGGAGTCATTGTTGTTGGCTCAATGCCCGCTGACTTCCCTTCCAAATCCCCACTGTCCTTTTTTTCTTCAAAGCCCACGGCAAAAGCAGTATCCTATGAAACTGAAATCCCAGTGGGCCATTGATAGGACATTTCCCTGGTGCTCAATGCAACCACAGAATGATCTGCAGCTGGGCCAGGGAAGGATCTGGAGCAGCTGAGGGAGCTGGGAAGGGGCTCAGCCTGGAGAAAAGGAGGCTCAGGGGGCCCTTCTGGCTCTGCACAGCTCCCTGACAGGAGGAGGCAGCGGGGGGGTCGGGCTCTGCTGCCAGGGAACAGGGACAGGAGGAGAGGGAACGGCCTCAGGCTGGGCCAGGGCAGGCTTGGATTGGATATTAGAGAAAATTTCTTCATGGAAAGGGTTGTCCCGCCCTGTCACAGCTGCCCAGGGCAGGGATGGAGTCCCCACCCCTGGAGGGGTTTAAAACCCTGTGGATGTGGCACTTGGGGGCATGGTCAGTGGCTCAGTGGGCTCAGAGGACTTTTCCAATCTAAATGATTCTGTGATTTTCAGACAAACCTCTTCCCTGGACTGCAGCCATCATTGGGGTTTTTTTGGTGGTGGTGTTGTTGTTATGGGGTTTTTTGGGTTTTTTTGGTTTGTTTTTTTTTTTTTTTTTTTTGTTTTGTTTTTTTTATTTTGGGGGAGGNTTTTTTTGGTTGGCTTTTTAGAATCTTTTTTCTCTTCAAGCCCAGAGGGAAACATCGAAACAATGAACTGGCAGAAAACACAGCGATTTCCAGGGCTAAGGAGAGGGCTCTGGCCCAGGGCAGTGGGGACCATGTAGTGAGCCACATGGGGAACCAAAGCACCTCCTTTTCTCTGTAAAACATCCCACTGCTGTGTCTGTGAGCTCAGCCCTGCCTTTCTCATCGCAAACCCTTGACCTGGGCTGTGCTTCCAGGAGGGCTCAGGTGGGGCTGTGGAAGCAGAGGGGCTCACACAGGTCGGGACCCTTCCTCATCTCTTTTTTTTCCTCGAACAGAGAGCCATTTCCCGGTGTTTCGGGCGGGATCCCGCGCACTGCAGCAAGTGCTGGAGACACAAGAGGGCAGGCACAGTCTGTGCAAAGGCGAGAGGGCTCTGCTCTCTGCTCCCGTGTCCCTCAGCCAGCCTGGCCCCCTCCACTTCCCTCCATCTCTGCAAAGCGAGGAGAGAGGGGATTTTCCTCAGGCACATGTCTTCTGGCTCGTCTGCTGAAGCAGATTTGAAGGAGCACGTTCTGCGAGGAACACCCAGGGACTGAGACTGGGCTATGAGCTCCCATAGCAGCTCCTCCGCCTGCCAGGGATGCTCTGCATTCCCTGGGCATTCCCTAGTGCAGGTGTCCTTAGCTGGCTCTGCCACCTCAGGGGGTTTTTGGGACCGGCCAGGCTGCCGTGTCCTCTTAGAGGGGTTGTTCACAGGGGTGGCCGGAGGGGCCATCAGCCCTTACCAGGCCTTGCATCCCGTGTCCCCCACCCTCGCTGGTGTTACCCCATCCCCAGGCACTGCTTTCCCTGGCTCCCAGGATATCGTGGCTGATGGCAGCTCTTGGGCACAGCCCGAGCCTCCAGCCCCCAGCGGAGCGCGACAGTGCCCAGAGCAGCTGTGGCTGCCCCACCCTGGCAGTGCCCAAGGCCGGGTTGAATGGGGCTTGGAGCACCCGGGGGTAGTGAAGGTGTCCCTGCCCATGGCAGGAGGTGGGATGAGATGATCCCTTCCAACCCAAGCCATTCCATGATTCCGTGATTTGTCTTCCTGGTTTGTGCCCATCCCCACAAGCAGCAGAGCAGAGCCAGTGCCGATGCCAGGCAGCTCTGCTGGGCACGGGGCTGTCCCCTCCAGGCCGCAGCCAAAGCTCCCTGCACAGTTCAACAATAAAAGGCAGCAGATGGTTTATGATGTGAATTACAGGAAACGGGATTGCAAACGCAGCACACGGGGAGCAAATGAAAGCATTAACACAGCGGGCTGGCCGGTGCCAGGGAGGGGGAGTTGCAGATGGGCTGGGAATGGGTAGGAAAGGGAGCCCATTCTGGCCAGGACATTTTTAGAGGGGAAGGGTCTTGTCCCTGACCATGCAGGGGTGGTGGGCACAAGGGCAGCCAGGCAGCCAGGTCTGGAGCCAGGAGCAAGGGTGCTGTGGCCGCTCTGTCCTCAGCTGCTTTAATTCCGGGCCACAGCTTGTTTGAGTGTGCTCAGCTCTGCCTCTTCCACCTGCCTGGAAAGGGCACCACAAGGTGCAGGAGGTTTGTGCATCTCTCCTTGGCTGAATTTCTGTGTAATGCAGAAGGAACACAGCCCTGTTTAGCCACCAATGGACTGTATTGAGAGCCTGGCTTCATTCACAGGCTCAGATGTAGGAGGAGGGACCATATTTTGCATTTCAGGGCTCATGTGGATTTGTACAAGAGGAAACTAGACTCTGTAGGCCGCTCCTGCTCCCTCTGCACCCCAGACATCTATGAGAACAGAGTGCTGGAGCCTTCTGTCTATGGAAGGAGGATTCAGCTTCAGGGCAGCAACTTGGTATGCTGAAAAGTCCTCCTGGGAAATCCAGCTCAGGGCCCAAGTCCTTTGTCCTCTCTTTGCCTCAGATTCCCTGGTGTAAAATGGAGAAAGTAGCATTGTAGCAGGGCTGGGGTGGGTAGCTCAGACTGAAAGATATTCCCATAGGAACGTCCAAGCTGGGGGGTGCCACGGCTGGGCTTGCCTTTGGCTGCCAAGGCCAAATATGGAGAGAGCAAAGCTGAAATTATCTTATCTCTGGGTCAAAATTGTCAGGGGGAGGACAGGGTGGCTCACGGCCTGGGGAAAAGTGTCTTGGGGGTCCATCAGTGAAGTCAAGCACCTGAAAGGTGGAGGGCCCAAACGGTGCAAAGGGTCTGCTGTCTTGGTAACAGCACTCCAGGTTATAAATCCAGAATCTGGGCTCATTTTATCCCATATGATCTTTTAAGGTCTGAGAGTCATGAGGCATTGCCCTGCAGACCGTGACAGGCTTTGCCTGTGCTTCGACCCTCTGCTCCCGCCTCATCCCAGCTGGGAAAGTCACTCCTGGGTGCTTCCATGCTCTAGGACCCTCACCTGCTGTAGGGCTGGGTGCTGTACAGAGACAGAAATCCCGGGGTTTAACTCTGGATCTGAAAAAAAGCAAGCAAAACCCCTGCTGTTCATGGAGCTGGTATGGAAGGGAGTTACTCTGGCCCTGCTCAGACCCAGCACCTCACACCTCCGGTATGGATCCCCCTCATTCCCACTCCTGCAGTGGCACCACGGATGCTCTTCTGTACCGAGGCATCGTCCCAGGATCTGCAGTATCTCTTGGGTAGGAAACCGTGCCCGGTTTTCCTCCCCTCCACCCCCTCTCTCCTTCCCAACCTCCGGGCTGAACGCACATCTGGGAACGCCTTCCCCAAACACATCCGTCACAGCTGCCTTCCAGCGGCAAGCAGAACATCTGGAGATCCTGCTGGTTCGGAGCCTTCCGAGCCTCGGGGGACTGAGCCGGGAGGCTCAGGAGCTGCTGGGCACAGCCCCCCGGCCCCGCAGAGGCACAGCCACGTCCAGACTCAGCCCAGGCTGGAGCTGGGGGTCTCGGGTCGCGGCCCCCTGTCCCTGCCCTGCCGCGGGGCTCCGGATCCATGTGTGAATCACGGTTCTCAGCGCTTCTCCCTGAAAGTCCTGCAGGGAAGGGAAGCTCTGAGACAGACAGAGGAGAGATGAGAGAGGCTACAGCCCCTCCGCTGCCGCTCCCCGGGTCTTGCCCTGCCTGGGTTTTGCTCGGAGCTGCCGTGTGAAGGAGAAGCGGGTTCATGCCACTGCTTTCTAATCTGCGTGTGTGCGCGCACGGAGCTGAGCAGCAATCCCCTCCTTTTCTTTCCTTTTTCAGCCTTTCCTTTTATTTTTTAGCCTATCCTTTCCCCTCCCCATTTCCCTCTCCTATTTCTCCCGCTGAATTAGCCGCCCACCTTTCCCTTGCAAATCACATCGGCAGCACAGGCTGGGTTTTCGGGGTGGTGTTTTCTGCCCAAAATGGAGAGGTGGGGAGGAGGAGAGATGCCTAAATCCTGCAGTCGCATCCCCGGAGCTCGGGGAGCATCTCCCGGTCGAGCTGAAGACATCCGGGAAGCAGCATCCTCGGCTTTCCGCACTAGTTAACAGCCTGCGAGCTGCCTCCACTTGTTTTAGGCTCGCTCGCTTAATCTCAGCTCCTCTCGGCGCGTGTGTGCCTGTGTGTGTGTGCAGGGGGAGGACTTTATTGCCATTGGCTCAGCTTTCGCTGCCCACCCACATCTCTTCCACATCACCTTGGTGTCTCCCTAAATAAAACCAGCCCTCCTTATCGCACCGAGGAAATCAAGAGCGAGAGTTTGAATGGATTTTATGTAAATATTTACCCCGACGAAGCTACTGCTGAGCTCGTGGGATAAACTCACAGCAGCTGGTCTCACTCTGCTTCCCTCGCCTGCCCCTAAAAGGGTTTAATTACTTTGGAGAGGAGAGGGGAGAGATCTAGATCCCAGTTCTGGCTCCCGACTGACCCAAAAAGCAGGACCAGGATTTAAATGAACTATGGATCTGAAGGACAGCACCAGCGAGGGCAGCATGGGCAGCCTGCAGCCTTCCAGCATCCAGATTTTCGCCAACACCACCACGCTCCACGGGATCCGTCATGTCTTTGTCTACGGGCCGGTGACCCTCCGGCGCCTGCTCTGGACCTTGGCTTTTGTGGGCTCGCTGGGTCTCCTCCTGGTGGAGAGCTCGGACAGGGTGGCTTTTTACTTCTCCTACCAGCACGTGACCAAAGTGGACGAGGTGGTGGCGAACAGCCTGGTGTTTCCTGCTGTCACCATCTGTAACCTCAACGAGTTTCGCTTCTCCCAGCTCACCACCAACGACCTGTACCACGCTGGGGAGCTCCTGGCTCTGCTGGACGTCAACCTGCAGATCCCCAACCCTCACCTGGCTGACCCTGCTGTCTTAGCCATCCTCCAAGAAAAGGCCAACTTTAAGCAGTATAAACCCAGAGTTTTCAGCATGCAGGAGTTCCTGGCACGGGTTGGCCACGACCTGAAGGATATGATGCTGTACTGCAAGTTCAGAGGCCAGGAGTGCAACCACAAGGACTTCAAAACTGTGAGTATGAGCAGGCACTCTGCTTTTCTCTTCTCTGGGCATGTAGACTGTGGTGTTGCAGGACCAGGACAGCCCTGGATGTCACTGGCCAAGCTGTGTGGGTCTGGTGTGATGAGAGGCTGCCAGGCTCTGGCATGGCAGAGGAGGAGCAGGAGGAAGCCTGTTGAGCTGAAGTCTGTTTGTTGGAGTCCTAGTGGGGGTTTTGTGGGGCCAGACCTGCAAGGGGCTTGTAGCAGGTCCAGCCTCCACCCTGCATAAGGCGCATGGCTCCCAGGTGTCTGCTCAGCGTCAGACTGGTCCTGCTGAGCATCACAGAGGGCCTGGGGGTCTCTTGCCGTGCCTGTGGATGTCAGGCAGCTGAAGGAAGCAGAGAGGGCTGGAGAGAGCTAGCAGGAAGGGCCGGTGCTTGGGGCTGGTCAGAGCAGTGTCCAGCTGTTTTTCTCCAGGTGTTTGCAGCTTTCCTGGAATTGTGGAAGGGGAAATTTTTCTTCTTTTTCCTGGTGTTCATGGTTCATAAATCCTGGTTTGCTGTGGAGTGTGGGTACCTGCCTGGTGCTGTGTCCTTCCTGTGCTGTGTTAGAGGAAAGGAGGGGAAAGAGGAGAGGAAAAGCAACTGAGAGGCTGAGCTCTGATCTTAGTCTGCTCTGAGATGCGGGGAGGTGGAGTGAGCCGGGTGCTTGAGCATCCTGAGGGAAGCAGCTGCTGCTGAGTTTCCAGCTTCTGGCTGGCACCCTGATGGCAGTGCAGGCTGGCCTGGGTGCTGTGGTGGTAAATGTGTCAGCGTAAAATAAAAATAACAAGGAGGTTGTCTGGATGAAAGTGATGCCCCTTTGTGCTGCTGGGGCAGGTGACGGGGCTGCAGAGGGGGCTGAGCCCCATCCTGGCTGAGCTGGGGCGGTGCTGGGGTCTGGGCTAAGTCCCCCTGTGCTCTCAGGCCATGCTGGGCAGTCCCTTGGTGATCCTGGAGTCAGGAATATTACAGGTTTCAGGTGGTTGTTTCTTGGGTGTGCTGCTGCTTGTTCTGCTCATTATGGTGTGTCCTGCAGAGAGCAGGTCCTGGGCAGGGTTTATGATTGCCTGGTTCATCAGCAGGATCTTTGTCTGGTTTTGGGAGAAGGGAATATTTTCTGTCTGTGCTGCTTTGGCTCTCCCAGTCAATGAGTCCAACTGACTCCAGCTCCAAAGTTATTGCCATCCCCTGGACTGTGCTCTCTTTAAACCTCTGAGCAGGAACATAGAATTTTATGCCTCAGTTATTGCCTGTGCGTAAGGCAGGTGACGTGCCTATTTCAAACTGGATATCCAGGCAAACCATTCTCTTGTTTCTGCTCCCTGGGCAGGTCTGAGCAAGGGTTGGGTCATCCAAGTTGTAGGAAGGCGTCAACCAAGTCCCAAGGAGATGAGCTTGCTAAAGAAAAGCCGTGTGTGAGCAAGTCTGGAGAATGGGATAAAAAAGGAGAAACAGATGCAAAAGTCCAGGGGACAGAAGAGTTGGGGAGTGAGGTCAGATCCCAGGAGGATGGACAGTCCTCCCTTGACTGTAGCAAAGTGTGGGGAGCAGGAGGTATTCTGCCTGCGGACTTGCCAAGAATGAAATAAGAACCAGCCAAAAGCAAACACCTCGAAGCCAGGGAGCAACCAGCACTTTCAAAGCACCTGCAGGGCTTGAAAAAGGACTTTAAAAAGCAGGTCCTATTCTCAGGGAGGACAGGAGCTCTTGGCTGCTCCCTTAGGACCCAGCAGGGTGTCACCCTTGGCTATTGAGTTTTTGAGATAATTTTTGAGATAATTGCTTCTGAAACAATGATTTTTAATTTTTTTTTCTTTCCGTGAGGGATACTGTAGTTTCCAGAAAGACAAACGTTCCCTGTCTGCCAAATAAATGCTCTGCTAAAACAGATCAGGGCCAGCTAGAAAGAAACAGGATATTATGGACTGACAGTGCTTGTCCTTGTCAAAGTGAGAGATTGAGTGCAATACTTCAGCCTATTCTGCAAAGCAGCTCCTACCTGAGCCAGAAGACAACATTGTCTCTCACAGAGGCAGGGCTTCAGTCTCACTGACTCCAGGTAATCCCCCAGGTTATGGAAATCCAGGAAGCAGCACTCAACAGGGACACAACAACCCTGTTTTCCTTCCAGATTTTACCTCTCGGAGGTAAAAGGCAGCAAAAAGTGTCTGTTTGAAGGATGAGTAGGTGTTTCCACAGGGAGAATGCTGTAAAGGTCTGTGAGCTGCCTCCAGGCTGAATCAGAACCTCATGTCCTGGATGAATTTTGCATTTAATCACCACCAACCTGTTGCAGCTGCACACAGGCTCAGTGACAGCACATCCATCCTGCTGCAGCACCCGCTGGAGAAGAGTCATCACTGAAGCCTGATTTGTTTCCTGAAGGGAAACAGGGTGTAAATCCCAGGGCAGTTCTGCAATACGTCAGCAGGGTGAAGAACTACGAGGTTTTCATATACACTCCCCAAATTCTGGCAGCTGGGAGCAGAAGAGGCAGGAGCTTTGCAGCAGGGGTCTGCACCAAACAGGAACTCTGCAATAGAGTGCCGCTGGAGGAGTCAGTGCTGTGCTGCCTCTGGTCAGCTCTGCCTTCTGGTGCATGGGGGGTGTTGTGTGCAGGGTGGCCCTGAATAAAGCCCACAGTGCTGTTGCTGCTGCATGGAGAGCAGGAGCTGGAATGGCAGCATCTCGGCACTTTGAAAACATGACTTTACCCTCTTTCCTCCTCCACTGCCCTGTTTAAATCCTCTGTCATTGCTTTATTAACAGGATTTCAGCTGTGCTTTCCCTACACTTCCTGTTCCTTCTCCCCCTAATGCCTCTCAGATAACATTTCCCATATTAAGGTCTGCTCGCTGGAGTGAGTCCCCACAGCTTTTCTGCAGAAATACCCCAAAGGGAACAGCCAGGTCTTAGCAGGATATGCTGATCCTGCGCTGGCACTGCCATGCACAGAGCAGCAGAGAAGATAATGCAGAGTTCTGCTGTAGGCAAAGCAGTGAAGAAGAGAAAATTGGCAGAACATGCTTTAGCAAAGCCATTCCCTTGGAGTATTTGGAGGAGGAAAGCCTGATAGCAGCAGCCAAGGAAATCCCCTCCTTGTTTTCTGCATCGCTTCCCTCAGGAGGTCCTGGTTGGAAAGGACCTCGCAGATGGCATTTTCCTGGAGGAGCTGTGCTCCTGCTGCTCGACGTGACATCAAGGTCTTCTCATCCCACTGCTGCTGAGCCTGGCAAAGCTTGGGTTTGTCAGCCCTCACCACACCACTGTGATGTTCTGGGAGTCCCTGGGGGTGTGTGGAGCAAAGCCTCTTTCCTGGGGCTGCTGGTGTGGCTTGTGGTCCTTCACTGTTCCAGCCTGGGATGAGCTGGGCAGTGGCAGGGGACCCTTGCAGGAGGATTTTGTGTGTGGTCCAGCGAATGTGGGGGGCAACAAGGAGAAAACCTCTGAAAACCCTTTCAGCCCATCGGGGAAACATGAAGTGAGGGATGGGATGGCCTGGGAGTGGATACTGGGAATGTGAGCAGCAGGGGAATGGGATCCCTCAGTCCCCCCTTGCTGAGAAAGGCTCCCCAGCAGCACAGCCCTGCCCAGCACAGCCGGCTGTGGCTCTGGGGGATGTTCCAGGTGTCTGTTCTGGGTGTCTGGGGTGGCAATGCGTTCCTCTGTCACGTCGTTTGCTAAATGCAATGTTGGGCTGTGCTTCCTCACACATCAGCTAACACAAACTTTTCCCTTGTGCCTGCTCTGCCTCATCAGGTGTCTATTTATTGCCAGTGGCCATGACAATTGAAGGATAGAACTCATTTCTTTTCAATACACATTCTTCTGACAGACAGGGTCCACATAATGGAGCATATCTCATGTGAATATTGCTATTTTAAGACATGAGTTTCTGTCAATCTATCTGGCTTTCTCTATACATATTTTTTCTGCCATTCTTTCTAGTGTATCTATCAGGCCAACGTTTAGTGAATAGCTTTTGGCTTTTTAGACTAACAAGTCCATTCTCATCTGTTATACAACTTCCACTTTCTTCAAGAAAAAAAGTCAGGATAATGTGTACTTGATTCAGAAAAACATTACTTTTCTATTTAACAATTTTCCTGGAGAATCATGACCTTTTCCAGAGTTTGCTCCAGAATCAGAGATGCCATAATGAGATCTGCCATAATGAGATGTGCAATAATGAGATGTGCAATTCAGTGATAACTTTACACAAACAGGTCATTCTTCCAGTATGAAGTCAGGTCTCTGTGCAGCCTTCCCAGTCTGCACTGAAATATCTCAATTTTGCAGGTGCTGTTGAGGGTCTGGGTGTGGGCACAGGCACAGAGGGAGTGCAGGGTTATCATTTTGCTGCTGGTGGTGTCTCTTTAGGTGTCTAAAAGGAGGTGGATTGCTCCTGGCTTGGGTATCTGGCAAGCCCTGCCCTTGGGAAATGCAGACCCTCATTCCACCCAGTCCTTTTCTGGATTAAATTTGTCCTGTGAGGATTTATGGGTGTGGTAGATCCCTGTTACACTGATGGGGCTCATATTTCCTTTATTTATTAAAAAATGGTAGGATAATGCTTCAAGTTTCACAGGACATTTCATGGGTGGATGGCAGTTGGGATCAATGCTCATGAAAAAACATTCCTGGGTTGGAATGGTTAATAGAGTTAAAATCTAATGAAGGCTGTGGAACTTCAGGGGGCCTTTTCATGGCAAACCCATTTTTAAATCCTTTAATACTGTGTGTTGGTTTGGCACAGCCTGGATTTTGGTATCGGGGGGGGCCACAGAAGTGGCTTCTGTGAGAAGCTGCCAGAAGCTTCCACCATGTCCGACAGAGCCGATCTCTGATGGCTCTGAAGATGGACATGCTGCTGGCCCAATTAGAGAGGTTGGTAACGCCTCTGTAATGACATATTTTAGAAGAAGATCAAAACAGTGCACGCGCAGTTTTTTTTTCCAGGGGCGAAGCGCTGCCGCTGGGGCCATCCTGGCCCAGCCCGTGGCGAGCCTTGCCTGCCTGGCCGCCCCTAGCCAGTCGCGCTGTGGGCAGAAGGGCAGGGGTGCCGGCGGTTTTCCCTTCCTGGCACCCCGCACAGAGAGGTGTTAAATAGCGCCAGCGCCGCGGCGGCTGCCGCTGCCGTGTGATGGAGGCAGGGCCGCCTGGCCGGCAGCAGAAGCATGACAAGCGATTCCCTGATGCAGAACCGAGACGAAATCAACTTCTCGGGACTGCAGGATCTTGCAAGAATCTTTGAATTGGTGGAACTTGTTGTCAATGGTACCTAGGGGCAGCAGTTTTTCTTCTAGTCAGAGAAGAGGAGGAAGTGAGGACATGTGAGGGAAAACAACGTGGCAGCACCAAAGTCAGTGGTGAAGAAAGAGGGGGAGGAGGTGCTCCGAGCATCGGAGCCAAGATTCCTCTGCAAGCCATGGTGAGGACCATGGGGAAACAAACTGTCCCTCTGTAATGCATGAAGTCCACAGGGGATGCAGAGGTCCACTCGCAGCCCATGAGGGAAGTGCTCACACCGGAGAAGGTGGATGCCAGAGAAAGCTGTGATCCAGTGGGAGTCCCAAATGGAGAGAGAGGGCCCCTGCTTCCAGGGATAGAGAGAGAGGGCCCCTGCTTCCAAATTAGAGCAGCCTGTCTTTCGAGGACTGCAGCCCGTGGACAAGTGACCCATGCCACAGCAGTTTGGGGAAGACTGTTTGCCCATGGGAGGGACCCCACGGCATAGCAGAAAAAAGACTCCTCTCCCTAAATGAACAGAAGAAGATCTCAAGTGATGAACTGACCAAAAGTCCCACACCCTGTCTCCCTGTGCTGTCGATGGGAAGGACGGTGGGGCTGGGGAGAAAAAAGGCGTTTTAAGAGCTTATTTTACTTCTTATTATCCTACTCTGACTCTGTTAATAATAAATTTACTTTATACCTTTAAATTTAAACCTGTTTTGCCCTTACAGTGTTTTTCTCCCAGTCCTTATCTCAATTTATGAATCCTTCATTAATTCTCAATTTTTTTCTCCCTCTCCTCTGCCCAGCTGTAGCAGAAGAGGGTAAGTGAATTACTTTTGTAGATACCTGGCATTTGGCCAATGTCAAGCCATGACATACTGGAAGTATAAACACTGGGTGAAACAACTCCAAAGGAGAAAAACTGCAGGAACGAACTGTAGGTTGTTAACTTGGGACGTATGTGCTCCATGTTTGGGATGCTGATATGCCTGCAGACCTGACCAGAACAGCGACAAAGTCCTCCTCAGTGATCTTTGAAAAGGGCTGTGTTTGGATGTGGTTTGAGCTGTTTCTTAACCAGGGATGCTGCCCTCCCTCACTTGAGCTTTGGGATGTGGAATAATTTAAACAAAGGGGAAACGTCAGGAACAGGCACAGCCAAAGTGTCAGAGCCAGCTGGAGAGCAGAGGGGGATGAGTGACAAGGGAGATGAGGCACGGGGAGGGCCCTGGGAGAGGAAGGACAAAGAATTTGTGTGTCTAAGAGCCAGATGTGGACTCAGTCTTCCCTCACTGGAGCAGCTGGCACTTGGTTTGGAGGTGAGCAAGAACCACTCCTCACTTCTGAGTGATTCCCATTCGTCAGAATTATTCATCAGGAGGCTGAGTGAGAGCTCCTCTGTCCTCCACACCCCACTTGCCCAGGGATTTGCACCCCAAACAGCACCTGGAGCTGGACCAAAATACAAATCTGCCCTTGGGATGGGGAAGAGCTGCTCAGCAAGGGGAGTGTCATTGGAGTTGCAAGGATAGAGGAGATGTTTGAGGGCTGCCAGGACTTATCAGAATTGTCCTGGGAATTGCGTGAGGCTTTTCTTAGCATTGGAAATACCTCTGAGTGCGGCTTCTTGTGCCTCAGCTCGTTTCTCCCAGACAGACACTGAGAACTGAAGTGCCCCAAGCTGTGGAGAGCCAAGGTTGTCAACAACAGAGAACAAATCTGATAAATATCTTTCAGCCGCCATGCCCTGGTGCCTCCTTTGCCCGTGGCTCTCTGTGACTAACACAGCTCATGTCACAGGGTCTCCCTGACAACTGGCTTGGGATAAGCTCTCCTGGGTACAGTTTTCTGTCTGCAGTGGGTGGAGGGTGGAACCACAGGAAGCTTTCACATGTACTTGTGCTCTCTCTACAGGAACCAGACTTAATCTAGTCATGTCCAAAGCTAGAAGTAAAGGCCAGGAAAGACAAGGAATACATAAAAAACCCAGCCTGGTTTCCAGCTGGAGAGGTAAAGTGGACCTTCTTCCATACCTCCCCATGCAAGTGTCCCTTGGAGTCTTGGCAGATAAACAACCTCCCAGATGTCCCCGCTTGAGGAATCTTTGTGCTTATCTAACCAAGTGCAGTGATGCCCTGTGGAAAATCATGGTGTGACTGCTGTGGGTTTAGTGTAAACTCTCCCTGAGAAGTTCTGACTACCATGGCCATGATCCCCACAGACAGATATGGGTAAAAATCTAAACCAATTGTCATGAAATGAAACAGGAGAAATTCCCACTTAATTAAAGAAGAAAACAGGTCTGACTTCAGTGAGGGTCTCTGGCCTCTCGAGGTCACTTCCAAGCTGAATTATGATTCTATAACAAAAAGCAGGTGGAGACCTGCTGGGTCTTAAATCCTTTTGCCATTTTTGGAGCATCTAATTTTTTCATAGAAACATAGAACCCTGGAATGGTTTGGGTTGGAAGGAACCTTAAAATCATCCAGTCCCACTCCCTGCCATAGGCAGGGACACCTCCCACTATCCCAGGCTGCTCCAAGCCCCGTCCAATCTGGCCTTGGACACTTCCAGAGATCCAGGGGCAGCCACAGCTTCTTTGGGCACCCTGTGCCAGGGCCTCTCCACCCTCCCAGGGAAGCATGTTTTCCTAATATCTAATCCAAATCTACTCACTTTCAGTTTAAAGCCATTCCCCCTTGTCCTGTCCCTACACGCCCTTGTCCAAAGTCTCTCTCCATCTCTCTTGGACCCCTGTAGGCACTGGAAGGGGCTCTAAAGGAAATCAGTCTCCCTGGAGCTTCTCTTCTCCGGGCTGAACAGCCTTGCAGGACCTTGCATTTGGCCTTGATGAACTTTGTGAGGTTCACACATTCCCACCTCTTCAGCCTGTCCAGGTCCCTCTGGATCCCGTCCCTTCCCTCCAGCGTGTCACACAGCTTGGTATTACCAAGCTTGCTGAGGGCACCCTCGATCCCATTGTTCGTGTCACCAACAGAGATGAAACCACAGCTCTAGCCCTGCAGAGCTCTGCCTGTCTCTGACCTGCTCTCATGCTCAGTCACCCTCAGCCTTCCTGAGAAATGAAAGCCAGTTTGGGAAGACGATCACCTTCCTCTCTGTGAACTCTGTGCACAAGTTCAAGTGTGCATTATTGACCTAAGGACAAAAATTGCCCTAAAATGCAGAGATGCTGACAGCTCCGTCTGCACTGAGCATCGAGGCATTCACAACTTTGATTCCATAATGAGTCCACCACAGTTTCTGCGAGCAAACCCATCTTTTCCCATTTTCTGAAACGATCCCTGTTTGCTTTAGAAGAAAACAGTGGAGATTCCCTGAAAAAAGCCCCCTCAAATCCATCACTCAGCTCCTGCTGACAGAATATGTGCCTGGCAGCTCCCAAGAAGCAGCAGAACAGGGAGGTCATGCGCGGCATCTCCATCTCCTCTGGCAGGGTCTGGAGTCCCTCCTAAGCCTTCCCGAAGGCATTTGTCTTGTCAGAGGGATTTGTGCCTGGAATGCCAGCCAGGCTCAGGTCGGCCATGCAGCAGAGTCCTGCATCCCTTGGCGTGGTCAGGGTGAGGGCAATAACGGTGATAAGCTATCGTGATAAGGTGGGTGTGAGCAAGGTGTCAGGTGATTGTGCTGCTGCCACAGCTACACCAGCTCTATATGGGACTCAAAAATACAAAAAGCGTTCTGCCTACTGGGCTGATGAGACCCTGCAGCATTCCATAGGAAGGGCTCTTTGGGAAAACAGACCCTTTGCTTACAGATCACTTTGCTTACAAAGTGATCACAGCTATGAGACAGCTGGGAGTGGGGAGGGCTCAGATCTTCCTGAGGGAGGAAATCGTGATCTCTGGCTAAATGTGAAGGTTGTGAAAGTCAGTGTCTATTTTGCCATCTGCATCTGCTGAGAGGTCATGATGAAAAGCCTTAAATAGATTGACTTCATTGAGGGATGAGTGCAACTGAATGGTCCTCTAGAAGCTTGTTGGGACTTCCCGACCTGTGGAAATCCCTGAGGACACCTCTCAGGCACCAGAAGCTCAACAAGCTAAGAGGGAAAATGAGGTAGATGAGGTGGTCGTGTCTGACTCCATCTGCCACGGATTAATGTATGGGACCTGCACCAGGAAAACAAAATCGCCCCTTGGAGATAAAAGAGACTGAGAGTAGTTTCAGCACGACTGACACCAGTGTGCTCAGGGCCATCAAGAAACAATTTGCACCCAGCCATGAATATTTACAACCAAGCACATGCCATTATTTGAAGAAAAGCTGAATTGTTTTGATCATTTGTTGCTGTGGTGCCATGGAAGGAGGGATTTAGCCTGTGTGTTAAGGCAAGGGGCGTGAAGTGAAGGAGTGAAGGGTAATGGAAAATGCACATATATTTGCTCAGGGTGAGACAAATGAAAGGAGGTTTAATCTGCACTTGGATTTCCCAGAGGAGCCCATCCAAGGGAACGGGGCCATCAGGGACTTTCATGTGCAGGAGGAGCTGCTCAGTTGTCTGCTCCTGTCAGAGGTGCCAGTTCTGCTTCGAGATTTCCTCAGAGACTGAAATTTGAAAAGAAAATCAGAAGTGAAAAAGACTGAGTCAAATTCCATTGCCTCCTCAGGTACTCCCCCACATTGATCTGACCTTGCGTGAGAAGGGGATTCTAGGCTCTTGTCTCATGCCAGATCGGTAGGCTTCCCTTGCAATCAGTCCAAAGGTTGTCCAGATCTCACTTCCAATGTGAGTTTCTTGGGAACTGGAGTTTTTCCTGAGGGAAACCAGTAGTTCTGAGTCCGTCCTCCTTGCTGATATATAAAAAAAATCCCAAACCAAAACCCAAAACCCCCAAACCATACCACTAGATGTCCAAAAATTTTAGAAATTTTAGTGGGACTAAGTTTTAGCTGCTCTATAAAATTGAGTTTTCGTGATGCTGTTTCAATGGTGATGAAGACTGATATATAAATGTAATATGAAGATGGGCATGAAATTAAAATAATTTAAAATTAAATTCAAATTAAAAATTGTTAAAACTTATTTTGCTTTTTTAAAGGGTTTGTCATTACTGGAAGAAGAAAATCAAAGCAATCCATTTAGACTTTTTTTGGTTTCTCGTTCCATCCATGTTTTCCAGGCTCTCTGAAATCCCACGCTCATGCAGTAGAGGAGTTGTGCAAGGACTTCACTTCATGAAAGGGGCTGAATCCCATAACAGTGACTCAAACTGTTGGTTCACCTGAAGGTTTGAGGGACATTAATCTTAGGCCAGGAGAAGAGAATAAATAAACCCCAGCAAATGCTCTCTGGTGATTCAGCTGTGTTACTGTGAGAGGGGTAATTTAAGGGTTCCGTGACAGGAGATTTCTCCCAGCTCAGTAAAAAATTATGAGCTGGAGCTGTGGAAAAGAAGGAGAATAGGACAGGACAGGATTCTCATGGGGTTGCTTAATGACAGCCCAGCAAACGTTGCTGCAGTTGCCATACGCAGGACTAAATTAATTGCAGAGGAGAGTTAATGAGCAGCGGGAGGAATTATTCGAAGCTTAACCCTTGATTATCTAAACTTCCAGCACCACCCTCCACTGCTCCCTGGCACTGAAATGGGCAGTGGATCCTGAGACATCCAGGAAAGTCTCTCTATTGCAGTGCCCCCTGCAAGGCTTTGGAAGAGCAGCTCATGGCTCTGTCACATGTGAACTGGTGTCAGCAGAGCTGTGAGCTCCTCAGCAGTTCTCCAGTGATGGAGGAACCTGTGAAAGCTGAACCAGGATGTCAGAGAGGCGTCAGTTCGACCTTGAATGGGGGATGGAATTACGTTTTGGGAGATGGGAGGGACTCTCAGCCATCTGCAATGGGATAGTTTAGCTGAAAGGGACTTTGGATGGGAGCTGACACTCACCACTAGATTTTTTGGTGTTTCTGTGAACATGTGAACCAGACTTCTGCTCAGAACTGCAGTTTCTGTTCATCATACTGGTATTTTTCTCTGGATATACTGGTGAGATTAGGTTAGGGTTGGGGATCAGGATCTTGAAGAATTTAATATGTTGTGTCCTCTTCCACTCAGGAGCTGCTGGCAGGGTACAGCAGTCACACAACCCTGATATCTTCATTTTTTTTTCTTTGAAGCATTTCCTGNGGTTTTCCCATAAGGCTTTGGGAAAACTGCTGCTGTGGTCATTTCTCAAACAATGTGCCTATCTAAACCAATCTTTATGTAAAAGATGGGAACAGTTTCCATGGATAGCATGACGAGGGTGTGGAGATCATGCTGGGGAGAAGGAGCTGCTGTGATGGATGTTAAGATTGGTCCTTGTTGATTGAGCTGCATTTTTCATCCTTCATCCTGGCCTCGGATCCTGCAGCCACCAGCCCTTCTGCAGATGCTGCAAGATCATTCTAAATGGCCATTAACTAATGCTAAATTATGATGGAGCATCTCCCAAAATACGTGTGACATCCACATGAATAACAAATGGATTTGTTTCTGTCAGAGGTGACAGGGGTTTGCAGCTGATCCACACCAATCCCTCGTAGGGCCTGTAATTCCAGGGACAGGCATGGAGAGAGGAGGTGCCAGGGTGTACACGGCAGTTCAGGACGAGCTGTGGGAGGAGACGAGTTCCAGGCTGACAAAGCAGTCCCACTTCTATGGAAGCCCAGTGGAGTTTGCTGCCTGAAGACACTAATGAGGGTGAGATCCCTCTGTTAGCCCCCACAACTGCCTCCATCCCTGCAAAAACCATTCTCTTCTCATTATCTCTTGGTAGAACAAGAAGACCCTCAGAGGTCAGTCTTGTGATGATGTCTCTGTCCATCTGCATCTCTCCAGGGAAAAACAGATCAAGAGGGAAAGGATTTTTCTATGGTGTTTGTGCATGATACCAGAAAAATGTGCAAGTGTCTCCCGGGATGAGATTTCCCATGTGAAAAACGAAAGCTTTTTGTCTTAAAGCATTTCTATTTTCCATGAAATTAATTAAAATAAAAATCTCAGTGCAAAATAAAACACTGAAACTCTGGGATGCCTCATTAAATGGATGATCTGGCTCAGAATTAAGTCATGGAAAAAATGATGCAGAGCTGGGGAACTTCCCACTATGTGCAGCCTCTGCATCTTTCACTTGTAGGTCAGGTGCACCCAGGTTCTATTTTGTAGGGGTTTTAAGGCAAACCCTGGTGTCATCTGAGGTTAATGAGGGGGAACCCTGAGTTATATATTCATGTCTGGCTTTTCCTGAATAGGGGGATTTAATTTACTGCTTTCAAATGAGTCCCCTCTTTCAAAGGGTAGTCAGAGCAAGATGCTTCTGACAGCCCAACCTCTGAGCTTTCTGCAGATGGTTTAAGGCTTTTTTCCTGATAAGAGAAGGTTTCAGCAATTTTCCTCCATTTGAAAGAACAGGGGAAGTCTCAAAACCATGTGACTTCTACAAATTTCACAAAAGTTGGCAGCTGGGAGAAACCCAAACTGGAGCCCAGGGAGGAAAAGCAGGGTCAGGGCTCGTGTTTTACATTGTGTCTGACAGTTGGCCAACAAACACATGTGCCTCACTTTCTCCAGCAGCAGCCTGGCAATAATGAGACAGCTCACACTTCTCTGGCAGCACAGACAGCACAAGCAAGGCCAAACCAGGATGCAGAGAGCTGTGCTCCCCAAGGGACACGGGGAACCATCCCAGGGGAGGTGTGCGTGCGAAGGCAGGTCCTGGGTGTGCAGGTCAGCTCCTCCTGGTTTGTTCTGATGGTGCTGTGGGGGTCCTAAGGAACCTGGGACAGAGCAGGGAGAGGTTAGAAGACAAAATCCTCAGGAACACAGGCTTCATTCATTCTTTTGATTGAAATTCTGAGTAATTCCCAGCACTGGGAGCAGGCCCGCGGTGCTGCAGGTGCGCTGCGGGACTCGGAATGCTTGGAGTGACCTTAACTTTGCTCCCTACTCCTCAGGTCCTGGGTGGGAAATCCTGCCCAGCTCGGAGCCTCCACAACCCCCCGTCAATCCAAGGCTCTCACTCCACTCTTTGGATTGGCAATAAAACTGTCAGCTCCTCAGGGCAAGGGCTGTTTTCCTGGTTTATGTTTGCTATTAAACATTTATTATTAAAATTGATTAAACTTTAACTAAGGAGGGGAATTGCTTTAACCTGCTGCAGAGAATAACATGGGCTGTGATTTTGTGCAGACATGAGAAAATCCATCATTCCTGTTTGGAAGGAATTGAAACCAAACAGATTTTTCTACAAATGTCTTCACTCAAAAAGCATTTTGAAAGCCTTTCTTACTGCATTTGCAACTCAGGTACACAGGGTACCTGAGCACCCCCAGCTACTGCCAGCTCTGCAAGCCCCACATAGCTTCTGCAAGCGCTTGCAGGCTGAACAGCGTCCTAAGGTAAAGCGTCCACCTCCCTTCCACTTTGGAATGCTGTTAAATGTTGCTGGGTATTTCTGAGCCTAAATTACTTCTCCATTGGGGGTGCCCACGGCTGTTTGTTGGAACAATTAACTGCAGCATATTTTCCTCCCCATGTTTCAAACCCGTCTAACATGGGGGGTTGAAGCACAGCTACCACAGGTAAATTCATGTGACAAACTATTTCTGGAGATCAAGCAAGGACAGTTCAGTCACTAGGGGCAGGGAAATGTGGTGTGCATTTATTTTGTTGTAAATCAGGCAGATTAGTAGAGTCCCCATTTGCAAAGTAATATTGAAACATGAGGAAGAGTTGTCAGTTGTCAACACAATTATTGTGAGCCCTTTGTATATTCTGGTCTTTCCATGCTTTTTTTTCTGTCAGGAGGAGAAATAAGTGTCTGAGTCAAGTATGTTCTTGTAATCCCACTTGTCTTCCAAAAAAGATACACTTTCATTAAACCCAACAAAACCAGAAACCAGCATTGTGGCTTTAGTGCCAAGAAACCCTTTAGTTCACCCCTCCTCCATGCAGTGCTTCTCACTTGGAATAGTTCCTCTCCTCTTTCAGTCCAGGCACATCCAGGTGTGTGATATTCCAGCTTTTTGGTGTGCACCAGGGCTCTCCCCTGCTCTCATCCATGTGATGTTTGTCAGTCAAGGTGTGGGCACCTGATTGTTAAAGACTGTGATGATTCAAAGATGCAGACGATGCATTTGTATCACTTATTGCAACAGTGGTGCAGTAAATCCCAGTTTTAGGCATATGATCCTTGCTACTCACAGGGAATCTCACATTCCTAAAATATTGAGGGGAAGAGATAAAACAGCATCAAGTAGCTCCAGGGGAGGTTTAGATTGAATATTAGGGAAAATTGGAGAAAACTCCTTCACAGAAAAGGTTGTCAAGCATTGGATGTGAGGCAGGGCAGGGCACTCACCAGCCGTACCTGGAAGTGTTCAAAAAATTATGGATGTGGCACTTGAGGACAGGGTTAACAGTGAACATGGTGGTGGTGCTGTGGGTTGGACTCGGTGATCTCAGAGGTGTTTTCTAACCTTAACAATTCCCTGGTTCTGAGATCCAGCTGGACATCCCCACAGCAGAGGTTTGGTGTCCTGCTTCTGAGCTGAGTGTCCAGAAACTGGGGTTTTCTGCCCTCCCAGTGTTCACTTGGAGAGGGAGGAAGGGCCAGGGGAAGGGGAATGGTTGGGAGCAGTGCCTGGGCTGGTGGGGACTGGGGAGGAGATGCGGGGAGGCAAAGGGGAGCAGCAGAGGATATTCCCACGGGGCCACACGAGCGTGTCCAGCCCATTCCTTGCAGACACCAGGAGCAGCTGAGGGAGCTGGAAAGGGGCTCAGCCTGGAGAAAAGGAGGCTCAGGGGGCCCTTCTGGCTCTGCACAGCTCCCTGACAGGAGGGGGCAGCGGGGGGGTCGGGCTCTGCTGCCAGGGAACAGGGACAGGAGGAGAGGGAACGGCCTCAGGCTGGGCCAGGTCAGGCTCAGGGTGGAATCAGCAGGAATTTCCCCATGGAAAGGGTGCTCAGGCCTTGGCAGGGGCTGCGCAGGGAGGTTTGGAGTGCCCATCCCTGGAGGGGTCCAAGGAAGGCCTGGAGGTGGCACTCAGGGCTCTGGGCTGGGGACAAGGTGGGGATCAGTCACAGGGTGGACTTGATGATCTTGGAGGTCTTTTCCAACCTCAGTGACTCAGGGATTCTATGATTGCTGGAAATAATGCTTATCTCTATTCTTTCTCCACATTTTTCATGCCAAGCTGACATAAAAAATACTTTCATGCTGAGTTTCATACCTTTCCTCCCTCCCTTACTAGTAACATGGAATTATATCCCCATTCCTATAAAATTCTGAGGTTTAGCAAGCACATAAACTACACTTAAACTCCAGCCCCAACTGTAAAGCAAATACTCCTTTTCCTCTCAGGGAACCATTCCTTTGACTTGTTAATTTGAGCTCCATCATGGTTGTTGCCATGCAAAGGCAACTTTGTGGAAAAGAAGGTTAAGTGCTGAGGTTAAAATAGGTTCAAGTAAAATCCAGAGTGCCCTTGGCAGTCAGAAGGATTTTAGTGGGTCTCATTTATCATTGCCTGACTGCTTAAAGTGGTTGACTGACTCATTATTATTTTTATATGCCTTTAGAAGAGCTGCAAAAGAGCCAGTGAGAAAAGTATCACTGTTTTCCTCTTTTAACCCACACTCAACAGGGAACAATAATATTTAAGACTTCGTAGTGTAAAAGGTTTCCTCTTCAGAAACGAAATTCCTTGGCATGAGCCATGTGGAGCAGCTCGGGCTCAGCTCCAGAGGAGAGGTTTCTGTTGGCGTGGAGTTACATCCATGGCAGAATTTTAGAGCTGAGAGCTGGGAGCTGCTCCTGCCAGCTGGGGTTCCCAGGCCTTCCTGAAACCACTGCCTGACCTTCAGCCTTTTCTCCTCATCCATTCTGCCAAAGCTTTGTCCTCCTCCCGCAAGGGCTGTGGGCTCTGCAATGGAGGGAATGGCTGGACCATCCCGGGAAGGCAGGGAGGTACTGGAACAGTCTTCCCAGAGAGGTTGTGGACTCCCCATCCCTGGAAGTGTCCAAGGCCAGGTTGGATGGGGCATGGAGCAACCTGGGATAGTGGAAGGTGTCCCTGCCCATGGCACGGGCTGGGAATGAGAGGATCTTTAAGGTCCCTTCCAGCTCAAACCATCTCGTGATTCTGTGGTCGTGGAACACTTAAAAGAATATTTTGGAGCACAGATCTCAAACATCAGTGAGACCTGCTCTCAGTGCTCTGCACCTGGGGATTTGTGTGCAGTTGTGTAAATCACCAGGATGATATGGCAGAGGTACTGACAAGTGGGGGTTTTAATTAATTGGCTGCTTTATCTTGTGGTACCTTGCCAAGGCTCTTTACAAGGCTCTTCTGGAGCTCAGGAGGTGTTAATGCCACTGGAAAAGGCAGTGGCTTCGTCCCAAAGCAGCTGAATCCAACCTGGAACAGGTACAGAGCGAGACTGGGAGGAGGATTAAGGAAAAGAGGCACCTGTTCTAGAGGGGAGATTATGAGAATTGAGCTTGTTTAAGTGAGCCTGGCAAAGGCTGTGGGAAGGACTGGGATAATTCCAGAGAAATACATCAAGGGGATGAGGACTGAGGGGAAAATGGAGCTGTTTCAGCCAAACCATGGTGTTGGCTGTGGAGGAAATGGCACAAATTGGTCATGGATAACTTGATGCTGGAAGTTAGAAAGTTTTTTTTATCGTTATTATTTCTTGAAGGGACAAAATCCTGAAGTAATGGGGATAAAGAACCCAGCAGGGTTTTAACCAGGATCATCCCTTGGTAGTGGGATTATGTGAGGTGGCTGCCAGGAACAGGAGGCTGCGTTCAAGGACCTCTCCAAGTCCATGGACAACAACCTTTTCCTGGACTGAAGGAATGGGTTCGGTGTACACCTGGATCGTGGGAATCAGGCACCTCTTGCCCGGGTTCAACAGCACGGTCAGGTGCCTGGGAAACCTCGAAAAAACACAGCCATGTCTTGGAAAGCTCTTTGCCCTGAGTTCCTGGAGTCATACAGTGTCAATTCAGTGTTTCTTGATCCTGAGAAGACTTTACTACCCAGTTTGTCAGTTCTGGGAATTCAGTTAACTCAGCCCCTGTCGATGTCTGCATGGAGACAGGAATATTGAGTCCATCGGGGAGTAAATTCTGTGGGTGCTGGGTGAAGATCCCACCTGGAGGCTGCAGCAGCCTCCCTTGAGGGTGTTCATGTTGCCTGCAGTGAGAATCTGCCCAAAACATGAGTGCAAGACACCCCAGCTGCAGACACTCCCTGGTCTGAACTCCCCAAAATTACAGGTTAATGTTAATGTTGAGAACACTCATGAGTGTTACTGAATTTCTCCCCTGCAAGGGAGGGTAAGAACACCCTGGGATCCTGTTAATGGCCAATCTGACTGAAGTCAAGGCATTAGATGTGGTTGGATTTTTGTTTATCTATATTCATATCCCATCTGGGAGCCCCTGGGATGCTGTTGTATTAAACATCACACAAAAATGGAGCAGAAATGTGGTCTCTCCTCTCTGCTGCTTAAAAGTAATATAATTTTCTCTCTGATTTACTGGGTCTCTGAGCAGCAAGGGAGAAAAACAAGGGACAGCATTGGCTCGGGTGATTCTGACCAGTACTCACAAGACATAGAGAATGGGGAACCTTTTAAAAAAATATATTAATAAATGCCCTCTGCAGAAATTAGTTACTTGGGCTCGATTTTACTCACCTGGGAACTCTGATTATTGTCTCATGAAACAGAGCACCTGCTCTGTTATCCCATAAATGAGGGAGAGAAAATGCATTGTGTGTTCATTCCAAGGCCTGGCTCCCATGCAGGGCTGGAATGTGCTGCAGCAGAGGGAGGAGATTTGGAAGTTTGCCCTCCGGTTTCCTAGAGAGACAAGGCTGTGGGAGCAGTTAGAGGAACACTCACTCTGCCCGCCGGGGTTCCCCTGCATAGCTCAAAAGTACTTGTTGCTGCTGTTAATTAGAGCTGTGTGGAAACATCCCCGGCAAAGCTGGAGCAAACGTGCCTGGGAGAGAGAGAGGCTGTGGTCCTCGCTTCAACTGCAAATCAGCTGCCCTGGAAGATCTGGGATCCCTGAAGGGAGGGAGCTCTGGCATCAGTGACGTGGGAGTGCTCTAAGGACAAACCAAGGTCCAGATGTGGACTAATTAAGACCCACTTTGTGTTGACTTAGGGGGTATTTAGCTAATGAAAATGAGACTGGAAGCTCAGCTTTGTGCTGAATGTGCAGTTCAACCTCCTTTCTCTTGGTTTTAGTGGCAGCACTGAGAGTTTGCTCTGAGCCCATCCTGTCCCTTTTGAATCCTAAATTGTGACCTCAAAATCACCACTGGAAGCAGGGTAGTGATGACCCTGCTAAGACTCATTTTCGCTGCAGGCAGAGCTGGTACTGCTGGCACCCTTGGGTGCTTTGCAAGGTTCTGTGATCCATCTTCAGTGGGATTATCCGGTGGTTAAGGAGGGATCAGTCTGCTAGAGCTGGGCTGCTCCTGCTGCAGAAGGAGGGATGCTCTGCTTAGCCAGTGCAGAGAGCCTAAGGAGTAAATCCACGCTGGTCGTTTGGGATGAGGGGCAATAAATCTGTTGGAGAGGGTGGGGATGGCTTTCCTGGAGCTCCCTCAGACGTTGAAATCCCCTCTGGTCAGCCGTACCAGATTCATGCTGTGAACACAGCCATGAGTGTGCAGGATGTGCCCCAACCCACAGCTCAGCATCACCCTGAGATCCATGTCAGGCTGGCAAGTGAGAGCTTTCCATCTCCTGCTGCTGTGTTCCAGATCATTTGCTGTGACTCTGGGCATATGCTGTCAATTCACCAGCACCTTTATGCAGTCAGTTATAATTCACATTTGCTGGTTTTAATGAATGTTTGTTCACTGGAGCATTTGCCAGGGAGTGTGCGTGGTGTGCAGAGCCCACATCCCAGCAGCCTCCAACACGAGCTGAGGTGAGGAATCAAGCTCAGGAACAAATCAGGGATATATTTTGTGATACGCATGGCCTGTGGTTTGAGATGGAGCGGACTCTGTGAATGGGAGTCTTGCAAGAGAGTCCTGGCAGCCACATGGATGGAATACTTCCTGCCAATGCAATGGAAAATCCCAGAGATAATCATGGCCCTGCTGAAATTCCCTTAAAATCCAAATATAGGCTCGGTCACTACTGGAGCACCTCACTGTCTGCTGCTCCCACTGCAAGGTTTGTTGTCCTGGTTGGTATTCCCATCCTTCGGATGGAGAATGGAACAAACCAGGATATATGGAATGCATGGTGATGAGGGGCTTTGAGAAACATCCCAGGAGCCCCAGATCCTCAGGAAGGCATTGAGGAACAGAAGGAATACAGACAGAGCTAAGGCTGAATGTGATTGTTCTGAAGATGTAGGACTCACCCAAAAAGGGAATGTGGGGACTTTGGAAACACTTGTGTGTTCAAGTGGGTGTTGGGAGCCCAGTCCACTTTGTTGGTAGAGAGAGCAATGCAAATTCATAATTACTGTAGCTGAACATGTGGGAGTTAATTACTTCTCCAATTGGCTGGCTGTGTAAAAGATGCAGTGACGAACAAGGACTGCTTCCCTGTCCTTTGCTGGGAGAGCCAAGGCTGCAGCCTGTGCCGGGGAAAGACGTATCAGGAAAACCAAAGAGCTGGCAAAAGAGTAGGCTACAAAGTCGAGCAGCTCTGAGTCTTGCTGGGCAAAAACCTCTGACCAGGAAACTGGATTTCAGCAGCTTTTCCTTCCATCTCTTTGCCTTCAAACGTAGCTGCTGCTTGGACAAAATCAGCCTGGCTTTAAAGTAGGTCAGAGCTGAAGTCATCTCAGGATGCTCTTAAAAGAAGAAATACATGTCAGTGTGACACCACTGTGGTTTTTAATAGAGTTGTTCTCCACTGGCAGCTCCATGGGACTCAGACCCAGAAGAAAAGCTGCAGCCAGGTAGGACAAGCCATGAATCACAAATCCTACCTGAAGGCATGCACTCCAGCAGAGACGAGGACAGCGCACGGGGAACGTGGGAGTGGAGGTCCAAATTCTCAGGCTACTTCCCAAAAAATGGATTTGGAGAAGCATCAGGGTCCTCAGCACCTTCTTAGCAGCTTTGGGGTCCCAAAAACCTAATTATCCACTCAGACTCTGGCATATTATTGAGTAATCCCAGGGTTTTTTTGACAGTCTGACAGCAATTCAGTCTGGGCTATTTTAATAGCATGAAGACATCCTGGGTACTCCTTTTAGGTGTCAGACACATAATTAGCAGTTCCAGGTTCTGAGCAGCTCGTTAGTGTTTGGGCAATCAGGAAGGGGACACCAATGAACTATGATTTCAAGCACCTGCTCAGCAGCTGGGAGTTTTGGATCCCTCCTCTTAGCAATGCCAGTGAGTTCCAAACCTGCTTTCAGGGAAGCATTTTCTTCAGGCTGGAGAGAAATTCACGCTTTTCTCTCTGCCGCTGTCCAGCAGCCAAATTCTTGTGCCTTGTTTTCCTGAGAGGAGTGGTCCCAGGCTGAGCTGCAGTTTGCCCTGTTTGACTGGGCTCCAAAACCTGCGTTTAGCTGAACATCTGCTTCCCAAATCCAGCTGCAACTCCAGCCCTCCGGGGCAGCGTGGCAGTGCTGCTGGTCTGACACAGCTCGGGCAGGAGGCTTTTTGGGGAGGCAGAGAAGGGGAGGAAGATGTAAAAGCAGATCAGCACAGCACCTTGGAGCAGCTTTCCCTTCTCCCCGAGCCGCCCAGCACTCCACAGACACACAAAAGAGAGGAAAAAAATTGTATTTGCTGACTCTCTGAGGAATGCAAGGCTGGAGCGAGCTCCATGCTAGGGATCCATGCATTATTTATGGCTCTGGGCTGTGCTATTCCCTGCTGGATGAGCCAAGTGTTCTCGTTCAGAGAACGGCTCTTACCAGGCAGTTTAACCCCCATCCCTCTTGTCTCCACTGAGCTGAGACTGGAGGACACAAAGGCAAAGCTCAGCTCCTTGGTGTGCCCAGGTGAGCACAGCCAGGAGGGTCTGAGCCATGCCTGGGGTGGGATCCCCAGCCCTGGAGAATGGGGATGCTGCCAGTGCCTCCCCAGCGCCCCCCCAGCGCCACCTGAGCCAGCAGCAATCAGCCCCTGCTCTCCCTGGCCAGACAGGCCTGGAGTGCTCAGAGCTCCTGAGCTGACATCTTCCAGCTGCGTGCTTTGTTGTTCCCTGGGAAATGCTGCTGCTCTGGGGTGGGTTCCTGTCCTACTGGAGCAGTGCTCAGGCAAAGCAGCTTTTTGGGACCAATTCATGTTTTCTTGCTCCATGGTGCATGTAAAATCCATCAGAATAAAATTCCGAGCAACACAAAGGTAACACTGGTGTGGGCTTGTTTGCATTTTACTCCTTTATTACCATAAAATACGGAACTGTGTTATAACATGATGGGGTTTTATACTGTGTTACACTGGGCTTCATAGATTATAAAGAATTTGTATTAAATATGATGTTAAGTAGGTTTCCAAGCACATATATTAAGGGGATACTTAGTATATAATAGGTGGTTTTATTATTATAAAATGCCATCAATATTTTAGTACAGCAACCTGTTAAAGATAAAATGAATTAAAGAGACAAGTTGGAACTGTCTTTTTTACCAGCCTCGAGTAAAATACTTCAGCATTTTTGAAACGAAACAAGAAAGCCTAAGTGATTTATTTGGACTTTTGATCTGAAGTGGATTTCACTAAATCGAATTGACATTTTGCTGTGAAATGTTAGAAATGAGAAGAGTCCACATTTTCCTCTCAAGGGTTTTCTGATCTTCATGAAAAGGGTAGTCAGGGATTGGAAAGGGCTGCCCAGGGCACTGGTGGAGTCCCTATCCCTGGAGGGTTTAAAAGCCTTATGGATGTGGCACCTGGGGACATGGTCAGTGGTGGCCTTGGCAGTTCTGGGGGATGGTTGGACTCAATGATCTCAGAGGGCTTTTCCAACCTCAACAAAGCCGTGATTGTGTGATCATTTCCCCACACAGCCCCTGCCCATCCCAGCCCTGGGAATGAGCAGCCTCCAAGCCAGGGCCAGTGGGCTTTGCCAGGCTGGCGGCACAGCGGGAGCCGCCAGAGCAAAGGAGCTGAGTGTTTGCAGAGGAGAATGTTCAGCACCTTGAGAAAAACGGCCACATGTGGGCTCCTTCCTCTGTATCCTCTGCATCCTCGTCTCCTGGGCTTTCCACACGATTGGCAATCCCCAGGCAGCAGCGGGAGAGCAGCAGGGCTGCGGGAGCTGCTCGTGTTGTATTGTGCATCCCCAGGGAGTAGGGGAGGGTTCTCCAGGAGAACAGAAATCTCAAAAGACCCTCCATGAGCTGGGAGCCACCTGAGCCCCCGACACACAACATCCCACGGACACACAGACGGAAAACATGACAAAATACACAAACATTGATCCAGACTCTGGGGTTTTGGTGATTGCTCTGGGGTATTAGTGACTGCTCTGGGGTACTCATGTCTACTCTGGGGTGTTAATGACTAATGCCTTCCTTATTGGTATAAACCCATCTGAGCGACAGCCTGGGATGGGAGCATTTGTTTTGTTTTATTTTGTCTCTGGATGTTGGATTTCAGAAGAGCCTCAGGAAGTGGAGCAGAGAGAAACTCAGTGAGGCAAGAAGCTGTTTTGCCTCTCTGGAAAAGCCTCCAGAAGGCTCATCCAGCCCTATTCAGCCATAGGAAAACCCTCTGAGGGAGCTTTGAGCTGAGTCGGGGCCGCAGACACCGCAGTGGTGAGAGATATCTGTGCTAGGGGAAGGCTGGAGCTGTAAGGAAAGCTCTGGCTCTGGGATCTGCAGGGATCTGCTGACGTCTCTGTTAACCAGGCAAGACACGGCCCAGGGGAAGCCTAAGGAAAAGTTAACAACAAACAAGGAATGTGAGTGTTGGGAGGCAGCAGGGACCTCTCTGTGCCACAGCAGCTTCCAGCAGGAGGAAGAGAAGGGAAGTTTGAGGAGCCATGAGGAATTTTCAAGGCAGATCCTGACAGATTTGGGCTCAGCTGAGCAGATCCTCTAAATACATCCTTCAAGGGAGGCAGTGAAAAGGCCCTACAGTTTGGGCCAGCAGGTCTGAGAGTGCTTCAAGGAAATACTCGATTTTGGAGCTCCTCACATTAAACTCCTTCCCGAAACAGAAGAGGAAGCTCTGAATCTTTATTGTCATTGTTAAAACAGGAATAATATGAATGTGATTTATTAATCAGTAGACCATAAACAGCCCTTCTTCCTAAGGGATGAGTTCTCCTCATTTTTTATCCATGGGGGAGGTAGGAAAGAGACAAGACATTTCTTTTGGCTCTGCAACCCATCTGTGATAGAAAATACTGTCCCTTGAATCTCACCCTGATGGTTCAACCCCTGCAAAAGCCCCTGGTTATGGGCTGCCATGGGGGTGTGCAACCTTGGCTTCCAGCATGGAATAAACTCCAGGCAGAAGAGGAAATACAGGATATGAGGGAGTAGGGAGGTGTCAGAGCTTGGTCCAAGCATCCAGAAGGTTCCTCTCCTGACTGCTGGAGGATTTTCCCACCAGCCCCGTGGCTTTGGAGCCAGGAGGAATTGGTTTTCCCAGAGGCATTTGTCAAGGGCTCCATGGCACCATAATGAGAAGCACTGCAGATCCGTCAGCATGGCCCTGGGAAGACATCTCCGAGGAAAGAACCATGTTCCATCTCTCTTCATGGGTCCTTCACTTTTATTCCTCCCATACCCACACAAGGCAAAGGTCAGACTTGTGCTGAAGAAAAAACACCTCATCCCTTCCAGGAGGCTTTCAGCCAAAGGGATGGGCTGTAAATCACCCTTGTTTCCACGTGCAGCTGTGGGTTTTATGTTCTGGGCTGAAGAGAAAAACTTACTCCCTACTCACAACAGAGAGCTTTTGTAGCATTTACTTCCAATCCTGTCCCCCCACACACCCACCCACCCTGGCATGACAAATAAGAGGCTGTAATTCTCTAGGAGGCAAGTTTTATGGGAAGCAATGCATTTTTCTGTCGCAGCTGCTAAACAGTCTGTGGCTCTGCAACTGATACCAGGTTTGGGCAGTTTATTCTCTGGCAGACTTGCCATGATTTTCCAACTCACTGATCTAACACGGGATGATTAAGAGAAGTCTTCCCTCCTTGTTACTGTAATTCTTCCCCTCCACCATATAATCGTTTCCCAATTAGGAACAAAGGGTGCTCTTCTGTCTCCATACAGGTCTGAGTTATATGTTTTCTTTCTGTCTTATGTGACCATGTCCCATGGAGAAAGTTCATGGAGCAGCTTTATGTGGGTGTCTCAGTCCTGTTGAAGTTCAGTGTTCTCAAAGCTGGGAATTGGGTGATATTTAAGGTCCCTTCCAATGCAGGCCATTTTAGGATTTTATGAAACCTGGAGAATTTCTGCTGTGACCTGTAACTCTTTAAAGCCATTTAAAAGCACAAGCTCTTCAGGAGAGGGGGATATGTAGCAGATGACCCCCAGTCTGAGGCACAACTCTTGAGCTGTGTTGAAGATGTTTAGCCTTGGATTGAGGTAAATCAACTCTTGAGAGTGATCTGTGCTGCCACAAAGCACTGTTTTATTTTAAACAGCCCCAGGTCCCACCAGCCCCAGGGCTCTGTCATTGCCAGCACTGTTTCAGTGGAATTTATTGGCATGCTTGGCTCTTTCTGGATCCTTGTGCTATCTCTGCTGCTGATCCTGGCATTTGACTGGCCATCATCATTGTCTTGACACAATTTGAATGCAGTTCTGTGGTTAACAGGCTATAGTGCAGCTCTCAGCAGCGCAAATACAGCCCTGTCCTTCCCCTTGGGAAACTTCAAAGAATCTATTAAAAAATATCTGTTGTAGTGAGGTGGGGCCAGGCTTTTCTCCCAGGTAACAAGTGACAGGATGAGAGGAAATGGCCTAGAGTTTTCACCAAGGTGAATTTAGGTTGGATATTAGGAAAAATTTCTTCATGGAAAGAGTTATCAAGCACTGGTACAGGTTGTCCAGGGCAGTGGTGGAGTCACCATCCCTGGAGGCATTCAAAAGACGTGTGGATGTGGCAGCTGGGGACACAGTCAGTGGTGAATGTGGTGCTGGTGCTGGCCTGATGGTTGCACTTGATATTGTCCAACCTCAACAATTCTGTGTTTCTATGAAAAGGGTTTGGGTTTTTTTCCTGATGGTAGAGAAAGAATTACAGACACAGACATTGCACTGGGTTCCAGGGAAGCTGAGATAACAAGGAAACTTTCTGCTTTTGTTTTGGAGCACAGCACAGATGCATCATTTAGAGGAATCTGGTACCTTGGCTCTCCTGTGCTTTTTCTTCACTCTCTGCATTGACTGGAGGATGCAGAGTGTGAGGATCTGAAGGGCAGGCTGTGTACACACTGTGAACAGATGTGGCAGCCCAGAGCCAGGGATAAATTCCCTCCTGTACTACAGGAGCGAGAAAATCTTCAACACCAGAGGTAACGGCAGCTCCACAGCGGAGATACACCAGCACGTTCCCAGCCCAGCCTTGGTGGCTCCTGCTGCATTCAGAAGTAGCATCATCCTCCTTTGTATTTGCTGCCTGTGTTTGTGTCCATGTTGTTTCTGCCGTGGGATGAGAACGCAGCAGGAAAAGAGAGCAGGGAGGGACAGGGGTTATCGCTGGCCTGGGGACAAGTGGAGGACACCACTCGGGACTCAGAGGGAAAGGGCAAAGGCAGACAGAGGCGAAGCATCTCAAATAGGGACACAGGAATATTAATGCACTTGTACGCGGAGAAATTCTGGTCACATAGACAAGGAATGGATTTCCCTCGACCTTCCTCAGGCTGCCTGTCCTTCTGGCAACACTCAGTCCTGGCAGCAGCCGTAAAGCTTCAGCAATGACAACTCCAGAGCAGCGACCACAATGACCATTCCCTGGCAGGGGCTGTTTGTCCATGAATGGATCATTACTGACCCAGCAGCTCCTTCATACACAGCTGGGGGCTGTTGGGACAAACTGGCCAAAGCCAAAGGTTGTGGGAGGGAAATATTATCTTAAATGGGAAAGTGAGGAGAGCCCTTCAGCCTATGAACTACCTGCAACCAGGCAGCTGTGTCCCTACAAAGTTAGTGGGATGAAAGATGGACCTCGAGCAGGGCCTGGCAGTTGTCCCATGCAGTGAATATCCATGACATCCTATTATCCAGTGATTTCTCTTCAAGGCTTAGCTAATACCAGAACAATTTATCTGTGCTACATTCTGTCCTTGCAAATGTAGGGTCATCTGCCCCTGTTAAAATCATGAGAGTGGAGACAAAGTCTCTTAAGTCAAGGCCTTAAATCTAGAGAGAAGCCAAAGTGTACCCCAGATTCTCCTTCCAGCAGTCATTAATTCTGTTTTAGGCTCTTCCATGTGCTTGGCTCCAGGGATGCCAATTGTACCTGTTCATTGGATTTGTAGCTCTCCCTCCCTGCTGGCCCAGGCAGGATAATCACTTCCCATTATTTATTAGTGCACAGCATCCTTCTCCTCTCCAAAGGCATTTCCCCATACTGTGACTCCCTAATCAAAAGGGTTTGTGGTGGGAGGTGATGGTTGGGCTGGAGCTGCAGCACCATGGAGAAAAGCTCAATGTGTTCATGCCACATTTACAGGCAATTTTTCCACAGTTCAATCCCATGCCCACAAAAGGGGTGGGGAGGTCCTTCACCCCATTTTGGGGTCATAACTTGAAAGATGACACAGGTGACACGAAGTGAGCCAGTGTAGAGGAATTTGTTAGACTGGAAAAAGGGGATGGGTGTTTCTAATGCTCAGAGAATGTCCCAGCTTCCTCTGGAATAGGAATTGCTGCATTTCCCCAATATCCTGACTGCAGAGTTGAGCACCTCATTTCTGTCAACCAGATGGCATGAGAAAACAGAGCAAGGAGGACAAAAAGAGACAACAAACCACTAGTGTAGGTTAAAGAAAAAAAAAAGACAGGGAAAAGTGTCTTCTGCCCTTGGTGTGCCACGATGGCTGCACCATCCAACAGGATTCAGGAAGGGATGAGATACAGACAGCACAAGAAACGAATCCCAGGCAAGACAGGCTCTGATCATTATGGGAATTTTAACCCAGCCTGAAGCTATGCACTGCAAAAATCTGAAAGCATAACCTCTCCCTGACCTTGGAAAATATTTTCCCCTGTTTGAAAATAAAATTCAGAAGGGAAGAAAGGAGGAAATTGGTAGAATAAGCACTGCAGCCTTTAAACACAGACTTTATTGAACACAGCCCATGTCAAGCTTTCTCAATTCCTCAAGCACTTCCTTATGAAAACCCTTCCCTGTTCCTCCGTCTCACCTGTGTTTGGGAGTGGGTGACAGGGGAGCAGGGCACGAGACTGAGCACCAAGGTTTGCACTCCTTGGAACAGGCAGAATGGAACGAAGGCCCAGGATGAGGGGCTGTGCTATTACCTGCCTGCTTGTAATGCAGATCCATCCTCTGCATTTCTTGCCAACACCTCCAAGCTAAAAATAAAAACGTTTCCTTCACAGTTGGCATGCAGGAAGAATCTAAGTCTGGGGAGTGGGGCAATTACAAAGTTTTATCGGAACATCTCTGCTTTGCTGGGTTGGAGCAGCAACGGCAGAGCAGCAGCAGCGATGTCAGAACATCACCAAGAAGATGTTCTGGAAGAGTTGGCCCAGAGCCTACAGATCCTGAAAGATCTGAGAGCACAAACTGAACATCAGAGATGCTCCTGTGGGAGCAGAATGTCAGGCAGGAAGCACTCGGCCTCTGCATCCCATGGGAATGAAGCAGTTTGGCTCCCACCTCCATCCCTCCCTGAGTGACTCGAGGTGCCCCGAGGAGCTGTGCCCCGGGGGTTTCTTTGCAGTTGAAACCCGGGCAGGTCCCTGCAGTGTCCCAGCCTGGGGAGCTTCATGGTGGCTGTGGATGGTGCAGCTGGAGTGGCCAGAGCCCTGCTGTGCCAGTTCTGGGGACCAACCCCAGAGGCTGCTGAGTGCAGAATGAGCTTGAGAAGGAGTGAAAAATCCCACCCCTGGCACTGGTCATAACCAGGTTTTGGGTCAGGGTGAGTTCCTGACAGGCCTCACCCAAAGAAAGCTTGGCTGGAGAGGGCAAAGGGATTCCCACCATGGTGGAAGGGAAGGTGCAAACACACCACACTCAAACCAATTTCTGTACTTTATTCCATGGCCAATCCATTCTCTGAGATCAATTTGCCCACATCCAACTCATTAGCCCAGGATCCATCTGACTTGCCACCAATGCCATCCTTCCAGGTGAGCTGACAGATGGGCCACGATGCTCCCGAGACCACACTCAGCAATGACAGCTTCTGATATTCTGACAGCATTCCCTCCTCCTCCAGCCCACTGTCCACAGCCTTATCAATATCTGGATTGCCAATCCCCAGAAGATAAGGATGCCTGGGGGCTCTGGGCCTATTTGGGAATCTTTCACCCTTCTTGGGACCTCTGCCACAGAAGGACCAGCTGGACGATGTTGGCACAGCCTGCCAGGAAGAACAGCAAGGCAGTTTCCATCCTCTGCAGCTGATGAGCTGTAGGAAAACCTCAACACCTTTCCAGCCCTGTTTGGACTGCCCTCAAACCCTGATGATCCAAGAGAGCTCTCCCTGCTCTCCCACTCCCTGGCACCGCAGTGACCACAGCGCAGGCCCTGGGAGCCCTACAAGGGCTGTCACTCTTTGGGCTTTCCCAAAAGGCTTTCCTTTTGAAAGGAACTGCACCCATTGTGGTTGTTCAGAGGGGACAGAGGGACTCTGAGCTGGCAGGACCTGCTCATTGAAGGAGCCTAGTTTGGACTGTCCTTGTCGTAGTACACACTGCTAGAGTGTTGCTACCTTGTCATGTTTGTTTGGGGTAAAGAATTGACTGGGAATAAGTTTTATCCCTTTGGGTTTACAGTAGGAGAGTCCCCTTCTTTCTGCGTGTGTTGGTGAGGAGTGCCCTCTCCTCCTTCCATTCATGGGCAGGGTGACCATGCTGTGAAATGCCCATTTACAGCCAGACTTGCTCTTTTTTAACAGGTCCTCTTGCTCCTGGCAGGAACACTCAAACACCCCCTCAGCAAATGGTAGAGGCAGGAGGCAGGCAAGCTCTGCTTTTCCTTTGGGAGGCTCAGCCCTCCCATCAGTGTGGTCCTTCTGCGCACAGAGGAGCTGAGGGGTGTGTGTGGTAACGTGTGTCACAGGAGGAGTCAGGTCCTGCTGTGTCTGCCACTCTCCCAGTGACATCTCAGGGATGTGGCACAATCTGTCCCCCATTTATTAGACCAGAACCCTGGGATGGTGTCAAAGCACCAACAGGATCAACCTGAACCTTTAGAATATGGTTTGCTGTGGAGGGAAAGGGGGACGTGAGGTAGAAGAGATGGAAGGGAAGAGTGCAAAGCTCTTTATGCCAAAGGGAGAGGAGATCATGGCCCTTTAACTTGGATACTCCCCCGTCCCCCAAACCGGGCAGATCGGGATGTTGGCATGGGAGGAGCAAGGATTCTGTCAGTGTCATGTGTTTCCTTTCTCCACAGCTGCCACTGGATGGGAGTAACATGAAGCCCCAAACACCACAGGTGTGTGGTGTGGCCATGCAGGGAGGAGGAGAAGCCTTGAACCTGATACTTGGCACCACCCCAAGCTTGGACCAGCCATCCCAGGGAGGGATGTCACTGTGGGTGTCTCCAGCATAGGCATTGCCCAGGAGATGCCACCTGCTCAGGCATCGCTGTGACAAGAGAGCAGTGGTTCAGGAGTGACTGCAGGAGGAGCAGAGCACCCACTGCACTGAATCCCTCAGGCTCTTGTGAAGAACCAGTTCACAGTCTGTGCTTTGAGGAGAGATTGTTAGACCCAAGTTTGGATTTCAGACAGCCTTTGGATGTCATCTTTCCCTGTTCCCTGAAAGAGCTGTCACCTCTAGGTTAAGAAATAACTAAAAAATACAATGTAAAGAGCAAGGCCTCCTCCACCAGCTCCCAGAAGATCCAACTGCTGCATGACAGACTCACATCATCACTTGAAAACTTTTCCTAAACACAGCTCCTCTGCATCATTTGTTTCTGGCCCAGGTGGGCACCAAAGTGCAGACACTGAAATGTTCCTGAATGCATCCCTTGGTTCCTTATTCCTGTGGCTGTGGTGGGATCTCTTGTTGTTGGGTTGATAGGAAGGTGCAGTGTGAGGTGCACTTAGGTGCATTGTGAGGAGCAGAAACTGCTCTCCCACGAGACATCTCCTTTGTGGCTCTAGGTGGGGATGTCTGGCTGGTGGCTGCAAGATTTGGGTGATGGTTGCAGGTGGTTCTTGTTCAGGACAGCCCAGGCTGTCCCCTCACTCTGTAGCGCCACATTCCTGTCTGGGCTGAGCAGAATTAGGGAACTGACGGCCAGGTGAAGGTGGCTGAGCTTCCTCTGGAGAGGGGTCAGGGTGATACCTGCTCCCAGTCCTGCTCTGACACCGGTGGAATGTGCTGAAAGGGAGAGATTTGGGTTCCTCTACTTCGGTACAGAGTGGGCTGGAAACAGAGTATTTCTCCAGGTGTTTTACAAATGATACTGGCAGTGAATGAACACTGATGACAACTGCAAGGATTTCACAAAAACCTCTCCTGGGAGCACCGTGCCTCTTCGGGTCCAGGAGTCTGCCCTTCCTGAGTCTTTGGGAATGTGCCTCCAGCTGCCAGATGCAGAACCTGAGGAGGACAGGCACCAGAATGGGGGAGTGGGGAGTGGAGAATGAGGATATTTGTTATTATCTGGTAATATTTTAGGAAGCTGTGGAAATCAGGAGTATGGTTCAGTTGACCCATGATCATGGAATCATGGAATGGCCTGGGTTGGAAGGGATGTTAAAAACCATCCAGTGCCACCCCTGCCATGGGCAGGGACACCTTCCACTGTCCCAGGTTGCTCCAAGCCCTGTCCAACCTGGCCTTGAACAATTCCAGGGATGGGGCAGCCACAGCTGCTCTGGGCACCCTGTGTCAGGGCCTCCCCACCCTCACAGGGAAGGATTCCTTCCCAATGTTTAATAATTCTGCTGCAGAGAACAAACATTTCCCAGCCCGTGTCAGTGCAGGATTGGAGGAGTTGATGCAGCCCCTGAAGCCCATCACAACCACCCCAGAAGGTGGGGACTTCTGTTTTCTTTCTGGAGTTACTTCTTATGGATCCAACCAGCCAGGCCAACCTTCCCATGGATCCAGGCCAAAGACTACACTTGCTAGAACGTGCTGCAGAGATTTCATATTCCCAGAGAAAGGGAGGAGTCATCCAAGTGTTCTGTGCCTGGGTTTAGAAGAGAAAGACTGAAATGAATCTGCACAGAAAATGAATCTGTTTTACATCCTGATTATTTTAGAACTACATCAAGCTCATGAGAGAAAAGATGTCCTGCCATGGCTAATCCTGTCTCTCGATTAGCTGGACCAGAGCTGGGAATCGAGCCAAAAGGAGCCAGAAACTCCTGCTACCAAGTACTGGCTCACAGTTTGGGAGCCACACACAGCTGTGCTTGGTGGGACGCAGGGCTGTCAGTCAGCCCCTGGAATGCAGTGCCCAGAGCCCGGTTCCTCGGCAGACTCCCCAGGGAAGGAGGTCTGCGGGATAACGGGGCCCATTCCGTGGGTTTGGAGGCTGCCCTGCTAAACCACCTTTGGCTGGGGCTTGAGGCAGCAAAGCTCCCACGAGAGAGCAGACGGAGTGGGAAATCCCACAGCACCACCAAACCCTGCTCATCTCCCCGTGCCAGGGACAACGCGGGACAGGCAAAGCTCGGGAATCAACACTGCACAGGGAAAGCCAGCAAGCTGGGACTTGGAGCTTCTCCTCTGCCAGCAGAGGAATCCACGAGCTGGATGGGAGCTGTCTGGACTCAGGGGCTGCCATTCTGCACAGCTCTCCTTGGCAAAGGCCCTCGGCTCCACCAGCAGGGCTGGCTCAGGCTTTTCCAGCAGGGTTTTCCAGCTTTTGTCTGGCTTATTGGGATTTGGAGCTAAAGTGCAGAGTCTCGTTACTTTAGAAAGTAAGTTCAGGAGGAAGAATATTCTGTTTGCCATTGGTACAGCAAAACCTGGATGGTTTTGGTTTACTCTGATGTCAAATAATATTTTTCCTTTTTTTTTATGACCTCCTTTTTTATTTTATGCAAACCCCTACTCAGAATAAATCATATCAAACCAAAATATTCCATCTCAGAGAACTCTCTCTCCCTCTCCACATCCCCATTTTTTTCCCTCTCCACCTCCCTTTTTTTGCTGTTTTTGTTTTATTTTAATTTCCATTTGGTTTTACTTTGTTCTACAAAGGGCAACTGGCAAAAAGCTGAGGTTTTCAGAGAGGGTTGTAAGGATTTTTTAAAGCCCATACCTGGCAGTTCTCTGCAGGCTCAGGGAACACAACCCCAGTCCATCTATTCCTCCTTACCCAGGGGCTGAAATTCTCTTTCACCCCACACCTGCACTGAGCTGAGCAAAGGAGCAATTGGATGGTTGGCTGGTGACTAATGGAAATGAGGAAAAAATATGATCCTCATATCATTAATGAATTGAAAAAATAATTTTAAAAATCCCTTAGAGATGAACTGGGTAAACCTCTTACAATTCTGGCATTTCTTTTTCAGCTAATAAGTCCAATTGAAGGAGGTTTTGAAATGAAACATCACTTCAAATGAAAAATAATCAGAGCTTGTTTGTTCTCAAAGTGCCAGATTGACACAAACACTAAAAACCCCTGAAATGTTTATGTTCTTATTTTTTCCAATTAACAGCTTGAATTTACAGCATGTATTAATAACAAAGTAATTTAGGTTTTTTGCACTGGAAAAATTGATTCCATCTCCCTTTCCCCAGACTGACAGAGCTTTACCCTCTCCTTGTTACAGTCTTATTCTGCTGCCAGATTTCAAACAAATCACAGACTTAGTGTTAAAAAGTAATCAAAAGGAAGGAGCACCCAATAAAGCTGTTTGCTCTGATGAAGTGAGGCAGTTTCTTTGCACATGAAAGTCAGCATTATGAGTAAACTTGAAAACAGCCTTTTTTCCTGAGTCTTGCCTCTAAATCAATATTTCAGCTGAGGATGTGTCTCAGATGCTGAGCAGCACACAGGGCACTGGCTGCCACGACCTCTCAAATGGCCCCTTCTCTACCCTCCTTGGGTGCATGGGGGCTACAGAAATTCAGAGGTGTTTGGAAAGCACCGCCCTGCATTCCCCTAATCCTGCCCTTCATTAGAAACCTCTGTGGTGGGGAAGTTCAAGATGACAGTGCTGATGGGATGGGATGGAGGGGTAGCACAGGGAGGCCCCCTCAGGACATTCCCAGCTGGGGAAGTCTGTGCCAGATACCGCAGAGAGCATCACAAGACCAGTTTAGACTCTGAACTTCTGGATATCTAAAACTAAGCAAGAAACCCCACCCTCAGCTCCTCTGCTCCCATCCTCTTTGGAGATAATGGTAATGCTCTGTTTTCCAGAGAGGTTGTAGAGATTAATGCAGCCTTCAAGTACAGGAGGGAGAACAGAGAAGAGAAAGGCAGAATGAGTTCTCCTGGTGCATGGGGAACAAGAGGAGGAATAACGGGTTTAAGCTGTAGGAAGAAAGATTCAGGTTTGATGTGGAAAACCACCTGGCAAAATCTGACAGACAATTTGAGCCCGAGGAAGCAACACACAGACCACGGGATCCTCCTCTGGCACAGGCCCCTGCTCACTCCACACACATTACATGGCACACATCTGTGGGATAACACACCTTCCTAGGAGCAGGAGAACTGTCGCCTCCCTGGGAGAAGAGTAACACACCTTCCCGGGAGCAGGATAACTCACACCTCCCTGGGAGTGAGGATTTCTGGAGCACTCGGAGCTGTGCCAGACTCCAGCATCTGGCCGAATGTTCTCCTTTGGCAAATGACAGAGCTGTTTCCACCTCTGGAGGTGAACAGGAGCTGCTATGCCTGAAAGAGACCTGTGTTGTCACCCAGGTGACATTTGTGACCAGGAGGTGCTGAGTGTAAGCAAGTGATGGCTCTGACAGGTGTGGAGCAGGCCAGCTCTGAACGAGTTAAACATTTCCTGCTGAAGTCCTGGGCTGCTGTATTTTATTTCTGTTTCCCTCCAGTGGAAAAACCTGCTTCTGAAATAATTTATTAGACATTGACAGAACGTTTCTTTTCCTCCTTAACATGAAAAAAATTGGGAAGTAAGAATTAATTTTGCATGTTAGTCACAAGTTTGGCACGGAAGCCATCCAGCTAAGTTTGGGCTCAAAGTGCCTTTCTCAGCTTTAATCCTCGAGCTGGAAATCAGAGTGCAGGCAGCAGTGCCAGCCTGGAGCACACACGGAGGAAATCTCTCCAGGTCTGATCCCTCTTCCTCACTGCAGCAGGAACAGGCAGAGAGCGCTGAACTCCCTGGGCTGGTGCCTTTGGAAAGCTTGAAAGAGGAAGGACTGTTCAAGGAACTGACAAACCTGGTACCTCAGAGCTCTGGGCTTGTGGCCTTTGATGAATTTGCTCAGTCATCTCGGTGTGAAGGCTCTGCCAGGTACTGAAGTGCTCAGAGAACACAGGCTTTGAAAAGCCACCAAGCCCCAGCTCACTCTTCAGGGGTGAGTCCCCTCTCTCCCAGAGTCCCCTCCTCAGCCGTGGGAGCCCCAGCCCACAGCAGGGCTGCAGCCTTTTGCAGCCTTTAATGCATTGAATCCCATTAAAGCACCCGCTCCCCTCGGCAGCAGAGCACAGACACCCCCTCCAGGGCTGCGGTCACCAGACCCAGGAGAGGCCATTCCTGAACAGGCCCTCTCTCCAGCCCAGCTCGCCTCGGTCCATCATCCCACCCGGACCCAGCCCGGCTCGCCTCGGTCCATCATCCCACCCGGACCCAGCCCGGCTCGCCTCAGTCCATCATCCCACCCGGACCCAGCCCGGCTC
>VZTG01010142.1:64116-96167 GCA_013397845.1 Melanocharis versteri | reverse complement strand
CCAGCCCGGCTCGCCTCAGTCCATCATCCTACCCGGACCCAGCCCGGCTCGCCTCGGTCCATCATCCCACCCGGACCCAGCCCCCTCGGCCGGCAGGAAGGTGCTGCAGCCATCAGTGCTGAGCTACAGGCAGAACATATCCCCACCCTCAGGGAACTGTGGCTCAGTGGGGCCGGCTGGGGGAGTTTTTAATCCAGGGGTTTCTGAGCTGGCAGATGTGTCCTGAGGGCTCAGGGATTTCTGGGGCTGTTCATCAGCGATCCCAGGTCAGTGCAGCACCAGCGTGTCTGGGTGCAGGTGCAGGTGTTTGGCTCTGCAGGGAAGGTGGAGCCTCCCTCTCTGTGTTCAGTCAGCCCTCCCTGCGTGTCTGGGGTTTAGGGGGCATGGGGAACACTCCCACACCCTGGGCCGGGCCTGCCCTGGGGTGAGGGCCCACTCACACTCCCAGAGTGTCCAACCCCAGCTGGGTGTTTGGCAGCTCCGTGCTGGGAGGGGGGGTTATACAGGGGACTTAGCCTAAATAACCATTGGGCCTGCCCGTGGACACTGAAAGCTTGGTGGCAAAGAGATTTTCCAGTTTTCTGTTTGTCAGTGTGCATCCTCACTTTCTCACAGAGCTAGCTGAAAAACAGCTAGAGAGCTTTTGTAAATAATTCTGCTATCTTGCACCTGTGAGATGTTTTGCACCTTGTTATTGTTATTCTGAGGAATTGTTTGAGAATGGATGTTTTAGGATCTGGCCAATAAACCTGGAGGGTGGATGGCCAGGGATCCAATGACCTTATACCATCTCAACAACCTAGGGTATAAAACCCATCTGTGTATGAATAATAAATTCATTCTATCCTGTTCTTCCTGAGTTTGGCTGCCTCTTCTCTCCCTGGGCTATGTCGAACTGCGACACCTGCCTGAGACAGGGAAGAGGCAGAAAGAGAGAGTTCCATCCCCTTTGGGAGAGGGGAGGAAGAATAGGGGGTGTTTTCCCCTTCCTGAAGAGCAGTTTCCTCAGCAGGACTCTGACAGCAGCCCCTTGGTGGCAGGAAGGGGGTGCCTGGTTTGTCTGGTCAGGACCTTGATCCTGTCCCTTCTCAGTGTCCCTGAGGCACAGGATGTCACCACAGAGCATCCAGAGGCAGGACAGAGATCCCAAAGCCCCCCAAAACACAAGCTGGTGAAGATTCTGCTCCCAAACTCTCCTCTCTAATCCAGGCTCAGCTCCCAGAAGCATTGCCCGGGGCAGGTCCCAGCTTTGGCTCCTCCACAGAAACACAATTTGCTCCTCACAGATACATCCTGCCAGCCAAGCCTGTTGCCTCAAGGATTATCCACGGCAGAGACAGAAAGACCTTTGCATTCCCAAGGGAAGCAAGAGGAAATACTTTAATTATCAGCCAAGTCCAACAAAGCAAATGCATCCAGGTTAATGAGCATCCCAGTGGCACACACCTTATCTAAGCAGGTAGATATTTCCTTCTTAATTGAAAAGAAAAGCTGTTCACTAGGCAAAAGTTATTTTAGGGACTTTCTTTATGCAATTAAACTGCTAATGAGGCTGCTTAGTCCTCCCTACTTTTCTTGCAGTATCTTCCCAGTGAGGCACCCCCATGTTCCCAGGGACTGGTAGACAAACAGGGGCAAGTTTCATTCCTTGGAGGCAGCTGATGGAATTTGGGAGGCTCAAGGCTGGCAGGGAGGCGGTGGCAGGACCTTTTCCCTCTGGGGATCAGGTCTCCAGCTCTAGGCTCTGATTTCTCTGCTCTCTCTTACAGCCATGAATCCAGCTAGAGCTGCTTGTGTCTAAACTCTTCCTTGGTGAACGTTGTTTTTTCCAGTGCCAGCTATGTCTATTTAACACACACATTGTCGGTACCTGTAACCGTTCCTTGAGGGCCTCCTTCCCACCTGAACTGCTGGGCAGTGCCTGCTTTTCTTTAATGCAGTGCTAAAGGAGATGGATACTGGGGCAGGGACCTCTGCTCTCTAATCCCTTAAATGCCGTGAGCCACGGAGCATTCCTGCCTTTCCAGAGTGAAAACAAACCAAAAAATAATTTCCTTTCGCCTAAAACTCAGAACTAGGATTTCCAGCCTAGCTGAAACCAGGAATTTTCTATTTCCCCTGCAATGAGGTTCCTGCCTTAGCCAGAGGAGGGTCCTGGTTGGGTTTGGGGTGCAGCAGGAACCTTGCAGTGTAATTTTCTTATTCTGCCAAGTGCTGAGGCTCCTGTGGATGTGACTGGGCTTGCAAGTGCTCAAACTCTTCAGGGGAATTGCTTGTCATCCTTGGCTGCTTTACAGCTGTAAACATCACGAAGACAAAAGCGTTGGAGTGCTGTACTCAGATTGTACCTGCTCCTGCTCATAGTTAACAGGAGATGGACTGCAGAAAAAATAACAGCAGACACTGTTTTCCTCTTCTTTTTCCCCCCTGACTGGCAGTGAAATCTTTGCTATCTCCCACACTCACTGCTTTTATTATTTTATCAATGCTCAGCACTGCTACAAAAGTGATGGAAACATGGGATGGGCTTTATGAGCCACCACCAGGCACGGCTACAGATCTAATTATAGATTCCTGAAATTTGCATTAAAGTGTTTAGAAGCCCTGTGGAAGGGCAGAACACAGCTGTACTAAATAGGAACCACAGCAGCCTCTTGCCCAACATTTTGCAGCATAAGTAGAAAAGGCAAGAAAAAGATGGGGATTAATTAACTGGTACCAATTATGTGGTGCAGGAGGAGAATGGAGACAAGGGGAGTTCAGGCTGGGTCTGTCCCGTGGATGCAGCCAAGAGGAGAGCCTGGCTGGAAGGCAAATGGGTTCGTCTGTCTGATCACTTGATGCCATCCATGTTCTTTCCACTGTCTCAGAATGCCAAGAGAAGGAATTTATTAAATATGGAATCTCAGAATAGTTTGGGTTGGAAGGGACCCTAAAGCCCACCCAGTGCCACCCCTGCCATGGCAGGGACACCTCCCACTATCCCAGGCTGCTCCAAGCCTGGCCTTGGGCACTGCCAGGGATCCAGGGGCAGCCACAGCTGCTCTGGGCACCCTGTGCCAGGGCCCTCACCCTCACAGGGAACAATTCCTTCCCAATATCCCATCCATCTCTGCCCTCTGGCAGTCTGAAGCCACCACTCCTCCGTGCTTCCTGGCTCTCTCCAAAATCCAAAGAAAACCTGTGTGCAGGTTCCAGAGTTCAGGGATATGTGGAAACAGGGAAACACACCTGAGAAAAGTGACAGTGGAGGCAGAGGACAGAGAAGGGACAGAGGAGCCAGAGGCAGCTGCTGAGGGAGTCCCTCTGCTAAAAATCAGCAGATAATCAGCACATCTAATCATGTGTGATGGGCTCCATCTCCTCGGCTCTTCAGGGCCAGCAAATCTCTGCACTGCTATTGATTTTCTGTCTGGCCCCTGAGGGATGGTGCTCACTGAAGATAAGGGCTTCCCTCTCGGGCTGCAGCTGAAGGAGGCAGGGAAGGCTCTCACTGCTGGAGCAGAAGCTCCTCCTGCTCAGAGCTTGCTGCAGAAAGAAGAATCATGTGCAAAAACCTGCTTGTCTGGGGAGTTTGTGTCTGTCCAGCAATGCTGCAGGAAAGATTGATCCTGCCCTGAGCATCTTGTCACGGGGACTGATGGCCTGGGGACTTGGGAGTCGGCTGGCTTGGGGTTGCAGGTGCCATCACTATATGTTGGATGTCACAGTTCACTTGGGCTAAATAAAAAGTTACTCTGATTCAAAAGCAAGGGTCTGTTTCTTATTTATAGAGAAAAAATGGTTTGTTTCAATGTAATGGAAATCCTCCATGTCCTTATGATGTAAAAAAACCTTGGATGAGTTGACGTTTTTCTAATGGGAAAAAACTTGTTGTCAAAAGAATCGCACTCATTTTACTCCACTTCAACGAGGCCTTGTCACTCCTTGTGAGTTTGTTTCACACTTGACAGGAGCAGGAGGCCAAAGCACCAGAAGTGCTGGACCACTGTCCTTCCCTGTCCTCTTCCCTGTCTCAGCTCTGCCCTGCTGGGGCAGGAATCCGGCTGTCCGGAGTCAGGAGACAAATCCCTGTCAGACCCCCGTGTTCATCTCCACAGGTTTTGGGGTGTCTCTCTTCAGGTGTCACTTCATGTGGTCCATGAACCAGCTTTTAACAGGTTAATAGCCAAAACTGGGTTTGCTGCCTTTATTCCTGCCAAGAGGCCTGGAGTCACCTCACCAAAGCTGGGAGCTGGGAGTGAAGGCTCAGTGGGTGCTAACAGCAGCAGGGGGATTTTCCACCCCAAATGCTGCCTGGGAGGCTCTGGAGTGGGAAGATTTTTTAGGAAAGGTAGCAGGAGCAGCACAGGCCTGCCATCCCGGAGGTGAAGGGTGGAGAGAGTCAATCTCATGAGGAGCAGCTGAGGGAGCTGGGAAGGGGCTCAGCCTGGAGAAAAGGAGGCTCAGGGGGCCCTTCTGGCTCTGCACAGCTCCCTGACAGGAGGGGACAGCGGGGGGGTCAGGCTCTGCTCCCAGGAACAGGGACAGGAGGAGAGGGAACGGCCTCAGGCTGGGCCAGGTCAGGCTCAGGGTGGAATCAGCAGGAATTTCCCCATGGAAAGGGTGCTCAGGCCTTGACAGGGGCTGCCCAGGGAGGTTTGGATCCCCATCCCTGGAGGGGTCCAAGGAAGGCCTGGAGGTGGCACTCAGGGCTCTGACCTGGGACAAGGTGGCGATTGGGAACAGCTGGGACTCCATGATCTTGGAGATCTTTTCCAGCTTAATGATCCTGAGATTCTGGGATTCCCTGATTCAAATCACTCCCTTGTGCACCACAGGAATGCCCTGCTGTGGGATGTTTGTTCTGGGATATAAACCACATCCCTGGGATGTTTGGAGAGGGAAGAGGCAGTGCCCTCTGTCTCCTCCAGCAAAATGTGAGAGAGCATCTGGAAAAACTGTGGGATCGGTAGAAATCACCTTCTCTTTAATCTTTCATGAGCAAACACAGGGAGGCCTCAGGGAGGTGCATATTAATGACATACTAAAGCAATATAAAATGGGCCGTGCAACAGGTACTGTACTCCAGCCCCACTCCTGGGCTCCCTGGGATTCACTTTACCAGAAGTTATTTACAGCAGTGTCTTCTCCTATTATTCAAACAGCCTTTTTGTCCCCATTTCGGAATGTGCAACGTTCCCATGGTTGGCAGGAAGGCTGCCCTATGCTGAAAGAGTCAGATAAAACATTGGGTGATATTCCTGGGCTATTTAAGTGGAAAAACTCCTCAGTGGTGCTGCTTTTCTCACAGCCCAAATGCATTTTCTCTCGCATGGTTGAAAGCATAAATTGTGTTTAATCCTACCCCCACAATTCCTCATGTCTCTATGCTCTGAGCATGCCAGGAATAGCAAACTTGCACTCATCCTTTTGAATTCAGCTCCTTTTGGATTAGTGACTTGTTTGTGGATTCGCTTCTGAAGTACTTGGGTGTATTTGCTAAATAATCTGGACAAACTTCAGCTCTGGCAGGGAGTTATCGACTCCCCAGCTGCCTTTGCCAGGAAAAGGGCTGGGAATGTACTTCGGATTACACGGCTGCCAGCTCTGCTGATTTCATTATGAATCTTGCAAAACTTCATGTTTTCCTAAAAGCCTCAGCTCCCCAGCTGAAATGTGAACCTGCCCACTGATGTCATTACAAAGCTCTGCGCCCCAAGCTGCAGAAGAGAGGCTGCAAGGGGGACTGAAAAGGCTGAAAATCCAGCCAGAAAGTGAAAGAGACTCATGGTCACCGAAATCTCCTTGCTTTAAAGGCAAATCTCACTATTTTGTGGATAACTGGCTGGCTTGGTTGGACTTGTGGAGGGTCAGAGAGCTGAGCTGCCCAGGCAGGCACAGGCACAGGCACAGGCACAGACATGAGTATGGACCAGCAAAGCCTGAGTGTGTTGAGCTGTCACCAGGAGAGAGGGGTAGGGCTCACGTGCTGCTTTTCCGCAAATCCCTTGGAGCTGCCAAATGCTCTGCTGCTCCTCCAGCCCCTGCTTGGGCTCTGCCCACCCTCTGCTCCCCCCCTGAGCTCTGCAGTGCTCAGATCCATTCTCTGAGCAAGATTTTCCTTGCAGTGTCTGGCTCCAGGTGTCTGAATCTTTAATGAGACAAAACTCCATGTTCATCCCTGGAGATCTTGGTGTCTCGGGGTTCTCTTTCCCCCTGTCCCCAACCTGTGGAGAGCCAGACAGAGCAAGTATTTGACAAAATACAATGTGAACACCTGCAAAGCCAGTGCCCAGCCTGAGCCACGTGCTGCAGCCCTGGCTAAACCCACTTGGTGTATTTAGAGAAAAGTCTGAGGGTGTATGAGAAGATGGGTGGAGAAGTAACAACTGGCGCTTTAATGCCAGCTGGTAATCACAGGATGTCTTCTGGATGGTTCTTGGATGGCAGCAAAGCAAGAATCCCTGCCCTGCACTTCCCAACACCATTTCCTGGCCCCTTGGCAGGAGCTCAGCAAGAGAGAAAATGTCCAAGCAGGGTGATTGTGATGTATCACATCCATCACTGCTCAGTCAGGAGGGATTGTGGACATGCCAACAAGAGGTTTTGTCTGTGGAGCTGTTTGGATTGATGTAAAGCACTGGGATTTGTGCTTCCAGGATACAGGAGTGTCTGGAAATAGTTGTTTTGGCAAACAGGGCAGGCAGCGGTGCCTGGCTGAGGGAGTGAGTGTTGGGAAAAAGTGGTTCCCTTCTTGATGCTGAATTCAGTGGGGCCAGGGGTGGGACAGGCAGGAGTGCTGCCTGTCCAGACTGCATCCCAAACTGGATACAGGTCTTTTCTGGCAGGTTTTCACCCCAGAGAGGTGCAAAGATGCACCTGGGCCAGACACCAAAGTCCTTAAGGCCTTGCCCAGTGACTCTGTGGTGAAGGGACCTGAACTGCCCCAGGGATGCAGGACTGGCCAGGATGAAGGATCTCCAGGCTGTGGCCTCAACCAGCACTGGAGGACTCTGGAAATAGCTCCTGGCTTTTGTCTCCTGAAGGCTGGGGCCTCTTCATAGCCTGGGTTGTGTCTCAGCTTTTTCACTTGAGCTGCTGCTTTAACCTGTAACAAAACCTCTGCCAAGCCAGAGCGAGGGAGAGCCTGGATGTGGTGGGACAATGAGCAAACAGCCCATCCAAAGGGAGAACTGGTCAGGAGATCACCGAGTCTCTTCCACTGGAGGAAGAAGCAGATATTTTTAAAAGCAGCTGTGTTTCCATAGAAACCCCGGGAAAAGGTCCTGCAATCCTATGGGGGAAGGGTGGTTTTCATCCAGCCCAAAGAGCTGCCAAGAAGTTCAGTGCTGAAGAAGATGCTGAAGGAGATGAAAAACCTGTCCCACAGCTGAGCCGGAAGGAGAAATTACTTTTCTTTTCTATCATCAAAGCTTTTCCAGCTGCATTCCAAGAGCTGCCTTTCCTCTCCATGTTCCAGGTGGTGCTGTGCTTTGCATGGTGTCCATGGCCTGGTTTTTGGGCAGAAATGAGCTCGATGTCTGTGAAGAACCAATTCCAACCTCCCCTGCTCACCCTCTGACCTGGGTGTGGGTTAGGACTGGGATATATCCTACAGCTGCTGGGTTTATTATTATTGGTCTGCAAAAATGTGCAGCAGCCTGAGGAAACTTTTCTGCTCTGCCTTGGTCTGAGCACAAACAAGGACACTTTCTGAAAATTAGGAAGACTCAATTTAACCCCCGCCCCAGATGTATTTCCTATTGTGTGTTCAGCGCTCTGAAGAACAGCTTTGTGCCAGGATCAGGGATGAGGGATTGGACTTGCAGCATTCATCAGGGTGAGATAATTCCCAAATTCCTAGAAATGCTTCAGCTGAAGTGCTGAGATAGTGAATGACTTGCCTGTAGACAAACAGTGGGGGACTGGGGACAGCGGGCAAAAATCTTATTTCTTCTCAAATCTTATTTCTTCTCAAATCTTATTTCTTCTCAAATCAGATGATGTCAGGCCTCTGCTGTTTGTGGGCCACAGCAAACAGCGCTGCTCTCCAGTCAGGCCAGATAATCCTTCCAGGCTTAAATGGAAAATGTCAGCTCACCAAATCAGTAGCACCATCATCGCTTGAAATTGGTCACGAGGCCAATCCAGTTTTGCTCTCACTCTTTAGCACCCCATAGCAGGGCAGGGATGATAATGAACTGCACTGCACTTGACCCTAATAATTCAATTTTCTGCCTTAGTGAAGCATAAGAGCCATATTTTGAAAAACTCATCATAGCCAAGGTACCTTTGGCCTGGGAGTCCAGGATTAGACACATAAAGTGAAACTGCCCGAAAGGGGTAAAACCATTTGCTCTCTGTGACTGATTATAGGATGGGAATGTTTTGCACATGAGATCCTTGCTGGATGTAAAAGCAGTTTTGCTGGAGAGATTAATTTTTTTTCCTATTCAGGGCAGATGAGAACACATGAAAATTGACATTCTTGACAAAATTAAATTTCTCTTCATCAACAATGAGACTTTCTGCTTAAATCCCTGTGAAGCTTTCACTTCCAACTCGAAATGAAGAGAGGGACGGGAGGATTTGATTCACACACCTTGAAACCAAGAGCACCTTGATCTGGGTCTGAAATTATATTTCGTTTTCCAAATGCTTCACAGAAAAGTCCTTTCAAGTCTAAAAAGAAACATTTTGACTTAAAAGAAGAGTTGTAAATATTCCATCTTGGCAGTTTCCGCTTCCCCACTCTGTTTTCCGCATAAATTCATGTATGAAAGGGATTTGGAGTTCTGCACTGGACTCTTTCTGACCAAGTGTTTCCCTGAACTCCCAGCCAGGCCCCAGGACTGTAAAGGGCTTTCCAAGGCAGGTGCATTTGCAGTTCAGCAAATTGCACAGATTTGACACTGGCAATGGTGAATAAAATCCTTTATACACTTGTTAACTCTGGGAGAAGAAATGAGTTAAGCTCATTTGTCTCCTTCCCAAGATGAATTTTTCATTTTCTCTCCCAAGCCCATTGATGTTTGTGAAATGATTTTCTGGCATTTGTTCAGCCAATAAAAACTGCGTCTGGATTTGGAGTCAGCACAAAGATCTGCCTGGCACCAGCCCTGCACAGGGGGCTGTGCACTAGGTTATCACAAAATCTCTGATTCTTATCTCATTTGGATACACTTCGGGTATTGGCTTTTTGTGTCTGTGTCAGAGCTGTCAGTGAGGCTGGGAAGGTGGCTGATGAATTCTGCCTGTCTCCACCTCTGGAAAACACAATGGAGAACAGCTTTGGAGCTGTAAGGGAATAATCAGCAGCCTGATAAAAACCCTCCAACTCCTCAGTTTAAACTCATAGCCACTAATTCACACCAAACTTACATTTCACACAAGTCTGACACCCCAGCCTGAGGTTCCATGGCCTGTGAAGTTTTTGGGCTGAGGAAATAATTGAGTAATGGAATACCCTGAGCTGGAAGGGATCCCCAAGGATCATCCAGTCCCATCTCTGGCCCTGCACAGACACCCCAACAATCCCACCCTGGGCATCCCTGGGAGCATTGTCCAAACGCTCCTGGAGCTCTGGCAGCCTTGGGAATGTCACCATTCCCTGGGGAGCCTGGGCAGTGCCCAGTAGCCTCTGGGGGAAGAACCTTTCCCTGAAGTCCAACCTGACCCTGCCCTGGCAGAGCTCCAGCCGTTCCCTGGGTCCTGTCCCTGCTCACAGGGAGCAGATGTGGATCCAGACAACTGGATCTAGAACAATTTTTCAAATTTCAAAGTTTAGCTGCCAATTCTTAAAAAGGGGGAAAAAAGTCTCCTGTGACATCTGAAGCATCCTGTGGAACAGAGAAGTAATTTCCTTCCTCCCTGGGCATCTCTCAGAACCCGAGATGATAACACTATTTTCCAGCAAACCAGAGACAGGACAACCTGGTCTCATGGACGGTGTCCTCTGCCCATGGCAGGGGGTTGGAATGAGAGGATCTTTAAGGTCCCTTTCAACCCAAACCATCCCATAAGTCTGTGATTCTATGACTTTTCCTGCAAATTGAGTAAAGCAGTGATTGAACAAATAAATAAAGCTTTCCATTGGCTCACCCTGTCAAACAGGGTGGTGAATTAAAAGGAAAACTGTTCCTTTAAACATCGCAGTGCTTAGAACTTGTGGGATCTGCCTCTGTGCCCTTTGAATGGGAAAGTGGGGGGAGCAAGGGGAGAAACCTCCTAATGAGCTGCCAAACACTGAAAGAATTAGTAAGTATGGATCATTCTTATTGGCCTGACCCAGGGTGCCACAGAATTAATTGGGAGTCTCAGCACTGATTTCAGAGGATGCTAGGCTGAGGAGAAGAGGAATAGAAGAGGAATAGATTGCCTTTGGGAAGTCGATGGGGATCTATCGACTTGTGCTGCTAAAAACCTGCCTGTCTTCACTGCGTCAGAGCACGAGGCTGTGAAGGGAGCAGCCTTTAATTAGGAGTGAGGCAGGCTCGAACTCCATACTCCTATCTCCCCCTAATTAATCCCAGGATTAATTTTAAAGCTTATTTTGTTCTTTCTGAAAGTTTTTATTCCAGAGATGCCCTTTGCTGCAGCCAAGGAGAGCTGTACCATGCTGCCTGCAAAGGGATGCTTGAAGAATGGGAGTAGGCAGCAAAGAGAGCTGAAATGTTCATTTTTTTTAACTGCTAAATGGCTAAATAAACTTTACTGCCACTTGCCAGCCTGTCAAGTGGTGTTTCAGTGTGTCTGTGGAGGGTGTTCAGGTGTTTGGGGACAGATCTGTAATTAGAAGAAGTAAAACTTGCCATCTGGAGAGAAAATCTGCTTCCTCCTCACCATGGCTCAGGTCACAGTAGCTCCACATGTGCTGCCAGCAGAGTTTGCTTCCTCAGACACCACCTGCTTGGTGATCTGTGTTTACCAGTGAGGGAGGGCTTCTTTTGATCCATCTGATCTGGTTTGGGCAAGGGGTTTGCTTTTCCTGCTGGGAAAGTCAGGCTGATTGAAAATAGTCCAAGTTATGCGTTCCAGGAGATGCCCCAAGACAATCCTTCCCTTGCTGGCTCTCCTGGTGTCACTGCCCTGAGATAATTAGTGGCTCTCTGAGTTCTTTTGTGAATTGGTGAGAAATGCAGCTTTTTGCTCCAGCAGAGTTTTCCACTGACTTGGTTGCCAGGGGAAGCTCGAAACTGAGACCCAGGAATGACGGGGAAGTTGAAATACCAGAAAACCAGTAAGAGAAGCCAAGATTTATTCACCAGTCTGGTGTCCTGGGAATGCTCCTGTTGCTTGTTCCATGCCCTGACCACCTCTGTGCCCCATGGCCCCGAGTTTTGGAAAGGAGAAAGAGCTCTGCTGATCCCTCTTGGAGCACAGGGCAGGGAAGGTCTTGTTTGCTATGACTTGCATCAGTAGATTGCACATATGCAGCTCATCCCTCACTAAAAAACAAGGAATACGGGTGCTGAGGATGTTGTTTTGGTCAGAAAAAGGTTTCACTGGAGAAAATAAAACCCCCTTTTTAATGCTGTAGTAAGGAGGTTTCACACTCTGGTCTTGCAAGTGTAACAGAAGCTCTAATGGGATCTCCAGCTTCCTGCCAAGCCTCGGGATTTGGCATCACCCCCTGTCATCAATATGCAACTAATGACTCAAGCCATTAAATCATCCCGGGTGCCTTTTCCTGCTGAGTACGAGGAAAAGACCTGTAATGGCTATTTTGGGGGTGTACGTCTGTTTGTCTGGGAGGACTTGGAGCTTAGAGGGATTAATGTTCCCAAATAAATTACACTGGAAATATTTTAGGTGAGTGATTTCCTTCCCTGCAATTGTGTCCTTGTGGCATTGCTGAGGTGGCTCCCTGGTTGTCCTTCCCTGTCCTTCTCCTGCCCTTGTCGTCCTGCCCTTGTTGTCCTGCCCTGCCCTGCTGGAGCACAGCAGGACTTTGCTCTTGGTGTCTTCAGGAAGCACTGAAGATATGAGATCCCCTGTATCTGCAATGTAGGCGTGGCCAGCACTTCTGACATCCCAGGATTTCTTGACCAAGACCCAAACACACCCAGGAATTGTCAAAGGCTCTCGGTTGCCATTTAACAAAGCAATGTGTTGACAGTGCAACAAAAATTCCCATATTTTTTTCATCTGAGTCATCCAAGTGCTTGCCTTGACTCAGGGCTGGATTTCGTCTTTCCACCCATGGGAAGAAGATGACACTCAGCATCTTTTCTTTCCCTGTTTTGATTCCACTGAATCACCTTTCAAATGAGAAGATTCATCCTGGAGAGGTCCTGGCTTTGCTGAAGGTCGGATTTAAGGCGGATACCTGAGCATGAGGCTCCATGTCTGTGCTGTTTGTTCCTTCCAGCTCTGCCCTCTGCCTTGACGGGTTTATTCCCACAGTTTTCCCAGGGCTCTGGCCTTGGGAACACTTTGGGATGTGTTTTATCTCCTCAGGGACACAGAGCTGGAATCGAGTGTCATTCAGGCTCTGCATGGGTTTAAAACTGTTCTTTCACTCAGTGCAAGAAGCCAGACTTCAGAACCGATCCATACGTTTCCCAATTCATAACCTGAATTAACTCTTTTAGATGCTGCTGCTGGAAAAAAATAACTTGTCCCATCTGCTTAAGGGATTATTTTGGTACAGAATTATACAAAAGATAAAGAAATGCTGCTTTCGAGGACTTTTCCACAGAAAGCTTTAGGGTTTCAAAATCACTTTGGGAGTATCTACCCTGATCTGAAGGTAATCTCATCGTTTCACCTCTGCTTCTAAATATCATCCTACAGATGGTCAAAAATGTTTGTTTGCTTGTTTGTTATTTCCGTGTTTTCATTTGAAATGAAATGAGGTTCATTGAAGTCTGCAATGAAGTCTGCAACCTCAAAGTATGTGGTCTCCAGTTCTGATCAGTAGATGTTCAGAGAACAAGGAAAGTATTACAAAGAATAAAATTCTTCAGCGGCTTCCCTTGCATCTCCAGCAATGGGGTTTGTGTTAATGATGGGATTCTTGTCAAAGCCTCACCGGGAGACTCATTTCCTCCCTGAGAATGCCTCTAATGGCTTTTTTAAGAAGCACCCAAATAGCTAAAGAATCATCCAGATCCTGCTGAAGCATTCCAAATGGGCTCTTTTGGAAAAGGAGACAAGGATTTATGGCTGGGGAGTACTTGTTGCACTGAGCGTGGAGAACTGTGGCTCCAATAAAAATGAGATTTATGGCTTCCAATCCATCAGAGCCCAAGCTGCACGAGAGCTTTTTATGACTGGAACTCTGTCAAGACAATGCAGGCACCTGAAGGTGAAGGCTCTATTTTCATGAGTAAAAGTTAAAATTGAACGGTTTTCGTTGTCAGAAAAAATGCCTCAATCAGTGGTAGATTAAAGGGAAAATCTGCTCTCCCAGAGGGTTTATGGGGAGGGAGGTACGGTGAGGGCAGCAAGGCTGGGGGATGTCATGGAATCAAAGGATGGTCTCAATTTGTGTTTCCAAAAGGTTCTCCTTTGGCTTTGACACCTCTTTCGGTGGCTGCCAAGAAGGTACTGTGCTGGGTCATAGAATCATAGAATATTGTGAGCTGGAGGGGACCCCCAGGATCACCCAGTCCCACCCCTGGCCCTGCCCAGACCCCCCAGCAATCCCCCCCTGTGCATCCCTGGAGCGGGGTCCAAACGCTCCTGGAGCTCTGGCAGCCTCGGGGCCGGGACCATTCCCTGGGGAGCCAGTACCCAGCACCCTCTGGGGGGAAAAACCTTTTCCTAAAATTCAGCCTGATCCTCCCTGGCACAGCTCCAGGTCATGCTCATTTTTGGGGCCCAAGGCTCACTATGAGCACAGGAAAGCATCAAGGTGAGCCCATGTCAAGGGGTGGAACTGGAGGGTGTTTAAGGTCCCTTCCAGCCCAAACCATCCTGGGATTCTGTGATATAATTTCTAATAGAAGAAAAAATAGCTGCCCTCAAATCCCTTTCCTGCTGGAATCCTTGCGACTGTGTTGGGTTATATTCAGGTGCCCTGCACCCCCTGCCCCTCCTGAGCTCTGTTTATCCTGTTGGAGCTCTTGGCTGCTCTGGATTTCCAGGTCCCTGTTCCTGCCTGCAGGAGCTTCCAAGCTGGTTTTGTTCAGGTCTTGTCTCTTCCCTGCTCACACTCTGCTGACGGACAGCATCACCTTAATGCCAACTCAGAAACACTTCCAGGAAGTGAGGTCAGCCTGCACCGCCCCAAATCCCACAGCTCCCCCTTTTCCAGGGTTTCCCGAGCCCCAGCTCAGTGTAGCTGGAAACAGACTGTGCCCTGAGCCACCCCAAATCTCACAGCTCCCCCTTTCCCAGGGTTTCCTGAGCCCCAGCTCCCAGTATTTGGAAGCAGACTGTGCCCTGAGCCACCCCAAATCTCACAGCTCCCCCTTTTCCAGGGTTTCCTGAGCCCCAGCTCAGTGTAGCTGGAAACAGACTGCGCCCTGAGCCACCCCAAATCTCACAGCTCCCCCTTTCCCAGGGTTTCCCGAGCCCCAGCTCAGTGTAGCTGGAAGCAGGCTGGGCCCTGAGCTGCTGCCTTCCTGCCATGATCCTGCCTTGCCTTGGCTCCCATGACTTTCTTTTCCTGACTGCAGGGTTCCTCTCATCTTGATGCAGATATCCAGGCCTGAAGGAGTCATTCTGGGCTACTTTGTAGTTCTTGAGGAGTGAGATGTCCTAGAGGGAGATTCATCTTCCCTGCCCTCCATCCACTTCCCAAGAGAGGCATCTCATCCTTCAGGGCTGCTCCTTCTCTCTGATAATTACAGAGGTGCCCACTCAGATCTGGATGGGTTTTGTTTGGCTCAGCCAGAGCAGGTGAATGTCCCCACCTGTACAATTAACCAAAAAAACCTGCTCCAGTTCTCCACACGACATTGAGTAAAAGGACTGAAAATGCACAAATGAATTCCCAGAGGTGCAGTTTAAAAGTACACTCCACTCCACTTAAGTCTAAAGTCATCCTAAATAATTCCTCCTGGCAGTTTAATGGTGGGGATTTTGCTGTAATGCTTCCTCCCTGACATTTGCAATGACCCAGTTTACTGTTTTTACAAATAATAATTTGTCTTAATTTTCTCTTTGAAGTAGCAAGGAAAAGAATAAATGAGTGAAATCCAAACCTGGTAACCTTGCTGGATATTGTAGGTCAATAAATTATCTTCGTGCACAGCTTAGTGTTCCAGGTTTCCACTTGAGTGGATGAGGGCTCTTTTAATGCTTGTTAAAATAGCAGAGATAAGTGATTGCAGTCTGAGGATGGAAAACATTGAATAATGCAAAGATCTGTGGATTTTGTGATTTTACTTGGCTGGGGGAGAAAAATCCTTTCATTCTTTCAGAGCTGGATAATAAAAGCTTTTTTTCAGTCCAGACTCTCCATGTCTTTGAGCCAAACATGGCTCTGAAAGGTAATAATGCATTCCTGATGAAATATTCCAGTTGGGCTATACCAGAGCTGGGCATTTCTGACCTGGTTTTCAGTGTAAAAATCCAGCACAGGCTGAAGATTATTCCATTCTGAAGCCAGGAAACCTTGTCAGAAACACCATTTAGAGGTGCTAGTGCAGCTGAAGTTCTGGATGCTCTGGTGACCAAAGCTGATGGCCGAAGGTGATTTACTCGATGGAGACCTGATTCTAAGAAGTCCTTCAAATCAACATCACTCAAAGCAGGATGAGGCTTCTCAAGGGAAACCCAGGAGTTTTAATGAGGCAGAAACATTCATGGAATGAGCCTGACTTCCCTAACTGTGTTATTTTATCCAGACAAATAAAAATCTTCAAGGCCACAGACAACTTTTTCAAGACATCAAAAAATTTTGGCAAGAAACTAAAAATTTTTAATGAAAACCAAGTTTGCCCCTTTTTAAACTTCTATTTTTCTCTGCAAACTTTCTGATGAACTGGAAATCAGGTTCTCCAGGGCCCATTTCAGCCTCTCCAAACATCAGTTTCATTTGTCCTTCTGTACAGGAGGAATGAGACTCATTTACCCAATTTCTGGGGCTCAGGTCTCACCACAGATGGCACTCCCTGCACTCGTGCTGTCTCAGCTGCCTCCTGGAAGCAATATTTGGAATGAGGTCCATCCTTTGGAATCCCAGTGCCCTCAATTGTGGTCATGGACTCACATTTACAGTCCTGAAGACTTGCACAATTTTTTCCTTTCTGATAAGCAAGCATCATATTCAACTTTTCTAATATTTTATTGCCTTGTCAACATGTGAGAAAATAATAATTACACCCTGCTCTGCAGGACTGGGAATTCTAATCAACACCAAAGCAGAATCTGTACATAATTAGAAGCTTGTTTTAGTTGCTTTTTCAGAATTTATCTCTCAAGCAGTTTTCAGTGTCAGCAACATGGTTTAAACCAGCAAATCTAAAAGTGAGACTTCATTGTTAGAGCTGCTCTGCAGATAAAATCACCATTTGCTCCAAAATAATGAAGACCAAAAACTGCTGAAAAAACTTCCCCAGATCAGTCAGAGGCACTGTTGGGTTGTCTGAAAGGTTTTGGGGTTTGAACCCAGAGCCAGGGTTTGTCTGAGTTTGTTGCTGTGAGATCTGGGGCTCTTCCTGTCACCCCAGGTGTGAGGGAAAGGGCATTGTCCCTGTTTGAGGTTTGAGCAGGAACAGACACTGAAATCACATCCTCGGGAGCTGATCTGGGAGCCTCGGTCACAAAAGGGACATTGAGAAATGGAGTTGAAGAGTACAAAGAACTTTCATTTCACTTGAGCCAGTCCAGGGCTGGAAGCCAAACTCACAAGACCTTTTCAGCAGTTACTTGATCACGTTTGCCGTTTGTTCCCTGAACTTGGCCATGGTTCAGGCAGTGATGGGCCCCATCATTTCCCAAAGATCTACCTCTGCCTCAGTTTCCCCCCAGCTTCCAACTGTGCCATGCTCAGGTGTCCCTGTGGCATCAGGACAGACATGGACCTGTTGGAGCAGGTCCACAGGAGGCCACGGAGCTGCTCCAGGGCTGGAGCCCCTCTGCAGCCAGGCTGGGAGAGCTGGGGGTGCTCACCTGGAGAGGAGAAGCTCCAGGGAGAGCTCAGAGCCCCTGCCAGGGCCCAAAGGGGCTCCAGGAGAGCTGGGGGCAAACATTTTAGCAGGGCCTGTTGCAGGACAAAGAGTGATGGCTTTCAACTAAAAGAGGGTTGATTTAGACTGGATATAAGGAAAAAAAAATTAAAATGGAGGTGGAGAGGGGCTGGCACAGGCTGCCCAGAGAAGCTGTGGCTGCCCCTGGATCCCTGGCAGTGCCCAAGGCCAGGCTGGACACGGCTTGGAGCAGCCTGGGACAGTGGGAGGTGTCCTTGCCCATGGCAGGAGTGACACTGGATGGGCTTTAAGGTCCCTTTAGCACCCAAACCATTCTGGGATTCTCTGATCTGGGATATTGGCTATGTCTGATGCTGGAACACTCCTGCTCTCCTCCAGCCTTCAGGACAGGCACTCTTCCAGGAGCAGAGCTGGGCAAGCTGCCTCAACGGGACAATATTTCAGGCTGCAGGAGCTGTCCGTGCTAAAAGCAAGGGGACCTCAAGCCTTGGTGTGCTCCTGTGTCTGTCTGCACTGCCAAAAGGCAGCTGGTGAGCTGAAATGTCATCAGAGATCAAATGTTTGGGAGTCCACAGTGGGTGGAGGTGCAAAAGGGCCTGTGACAAACAATCCTGAGCAGTTTTATCCCCAGACTGCTCAGGGGGTGCTGCCTGCATTGTTCTGCCTGTTCTTTTCTGCCTGGGCATCTCATTTATTCCCTCATTGACTTTCAGTCTTTAAGCTGCTGTTAATTTAAGAAGCTCCCTTGCTCACCTCTCATATAGATTCAAGAGTTCTTCTGCCTAAGATGGATTGGGATCCCTGGAAGGGCATTCAAATGCTGTGTATGGCAGTGTTTTACCCCGTTCCTCCAATCCCTTTTTCCTGCATCTTGCTCTGCAGTTGGGTCCACAGATCCAGGCCCTGCAGTGCTGCTCCTGGGGCTGCACTGCCTTCATTAAGTGCACACACGTACCAAATTCTGATGATTTTTGCCTTTTTTTTTCCCCAAGCACCTGAGAAGTCTGGGCAAATGTGGGAAGGCAGGAAAAGATCTTTTAAATGCATTATAAATCCTATTTTAACTCAACTAATTATAGCTACAGTGTAATTAAAATATTGTGAAGGAAAAGCAAATAATCCTGCTGAACTGAAAATGCATTAACACCTTGCATTTGCAGAGTTCTGAATCACTGCACCTCAACAGCTCAACAGTTCCTTCTGCCAGAAACCCCAAACCTGCTGAGAACGGCCGTTCTTTCCTCCCCAGGGGCAGCTCCCATCTGTGCTCTGTGACAGGGACAGGACCCAGGGAACGGCTGGAGCTGGGCCAGGGGGTTGGGATTGGGATCAGGGCAAGGTTCTTCCCCCAGAGGGTGCTGGGCACTGCCCAGGCTCCCCAGGGAATGGTCCCGGCCCCGAGGCTGCCAGAGCTCCAGGAGCATTTGGACCCCGCTCCAGGGATGCACAGGGGGGGATTGCTGGGAGGTCTGTGCAGGGCCAGGGGTGGGACTGGGTGATCCTGGGGGTCCCCTCATACTCAGGATATTCTGTGATTCCATGACCTGTTGGCTCACTGGTCCTGGTCAGAGGGGGAAACATCTCCTGCTGCTCCTGTAAACTCCCTCCTATTCCCTTTCCTAAATGTGAGAATAAACACATTGGAATGTTGGCAGCTACAAATCAAAATGTCACACCAGAAGAAAAATCCTTGTTACATAAAATTTCTCCTTTTCTATTGATTGGAAAGTTCCAGCAGGAGAAATGAAAAATGTTGAACTTGATTTCATTAGCAAGGATTTTTTTTCAGTTACAAGCAGCAGAACAAGCCATTGTGCCTGCAAAACAATGCAACTATTTCCTGACCAGCTCTACCTTAGTGATTCCAAGACTAATAAATTTGCTGGTGGAAAAATATTATTACAGTGAATATTCATCAGTCACAGTAAAGCACCAGGTATGTCAAAGACTGGGGGTAATTCATCTGAGATAAATATCCCTATACCGGTCAATCAAATCCCTTCAATCCCAAAGTGGGTCAATCACTTTGGTCAGTGCCATGGTATATTCTTACTGCAAAAATGCAGGGAAGGATGGATGTTTCTCCTTGGCTTTAAGTGAAGCAGGGATTACAAAGTGCAGCACAGAAATTACAGAGGGAATTTCCATGTCCCGTATCCCGCTGGAGGTCAGGCAGGATGGGGATGACAGCATTTCCTTCTGGCCTTAAAGAAATGCATCTGTGAAAATACAATCAGAGCTTATGGGCCATTGGATCCATGTGCTCTGGAATGACTTTTTTAGCACTAAAAATGACATTATCTGCAAGAACAAATAAGCTGTGTCTGCCGGAGTCAGCATTGAGCTTGGAAATGGGAAAAGTATGAGGAGAAAATCCCAACCTGCTTAATTGCCTCACAAATCAAAGCTATGGGCAATAACTCCTGTTTAGGGGAAATTCAGATGAGAAATATGATTACTGCTCTCTGCAGGGTAAAGGCAGCACTTGGACAAAATGAGGGCTGTTTTTTTCCAAGTGATCCCAGTGCCAGAGCCTGACTTGCCAGAGCTCCTTGGGAAGGTCAAAGCTTTCCCCTATTTCATCAGTTTTGTACAGGTCAGGGTGGACTTGAGCTGGTGCAGCTACTCCCACAGGGTGAGTTGATGTCCTTCCATGTGCACCAGGCAAAACTCAGGGCACTCTGTGGGCCAGTCCACGGAAATTCAAACGTCTGTGGGAAAAACAAAGATATAAATCTGCGTTTTCTTTCAGGAAAACAGCTTGAGATTTTATTAATGGGGCAGCTGGTGAACTGTTTGTATATAAATAACACCTAAGTGAGCATAGTGTTGGTATTCACATGCATCAAACTTCCAGAATGTTCTGTGCATAGAACCAAGTATCTTTTCAGTAGGAGAAAAAGTTTGTTTTTATTTGATCTGAGTTGAGCATAAATCCAGTGCCAAATGACTCTGGCAGGTTCGGCCTGTGCTGGAGTGACACGAGGGCCAAGCTGGAGTCTGATGGTTGGGGCTTTCTAGAGAGGATCTGGAAGGGATGGGAGCGATACCATGTACCAAAACCACCCAGCACAAACATAAACGTGAATATCTGGGTGCAAGGGGGTTGTGTGTCTTTGCATGAACTCTGGGGTTTGGGTTTGGCCATTCTCTGCCTGTTCCCGTGTTCTGTTTGCATCCTTGTCTGTCAGATCACTCCACGCTGGAATTCCCAATGCTACAGCTTTTGTGGTTGTGGTTCTGTGCAGCCTCGGGGCAAGTGCCAGCCCTCAGCTCCCTCTGTTCCAACGCAGGTCTCCTTTTTCCTCCCCATTCTGAGCCCCAGAGTGACTTTCCTTTTTTCTGGAGAGGGAAGGCTGCTCCATGGGTGGCAGAAGGACTTGCCCAGGGGCAGGGGGGGCTCATGGTGTGGCTGGGCTCAGTCTGAGCCATGGCCATGGCAGGGGTTCCTCCAGCACCTCTATTCCTTACCCAGGGGATCTGCTCCAGGCAGAGGAGGAGCTGGGTTGCTGCAGCAGCTGGGACGGGAGAGTGAGAGCTCAAGGAGAGGTTGGTGTGAAGGACGGGGTGAAATCCCCTCAGCGTGGGGAGTGTGCCTAGGGTGAAGCCACTTTCCTTTTCTTCTTGGCATTATTAGAGGGTTCAAGTGGAATTTAATAGGTGCTTTAGCCTTGAGCTGCCCTCAGTGTGGGAGCTGCAGAGCAGCCACTGAGTGCAAAACCAGGGAATTCCAGCTCTCACCTTCCGTGTCCTCTCCAAAGCAAGCAAACAAACACTCCAGTAATTAACTGCACACCCAGACTGTGGGGAGCAGTGCTGGGAGACATCACCCAGGAGAGGGCAGAAGGAAAGCAATGAGCCTGAAAAAGCTGATCCAGGAAAATAATGAACTTCTCCTGTGGAGGAGGATGCAAAAGGAATCTGAGCACTAAATTCCTCCTTAGAACTGTAGAATCAGAGATTTTTATAGGTTGGAAAAACCCTCTGAGATCATCAAGACCAACTGTTCTCCCAGCACTGCCAAGGCCACCACTGGCCATGTCTCCAAGTGCCACATCCACATGGATTTTAAATCCCTCCAGGGCTGGGGACTCCACGACTGACTCGACCATCACTCTCCATCATCTCCCTGGAGCAGGTGGAAAGGTCAAGCTGCAGGAGGGAATCTTGCTCTAATTTTCCATGTGAGGGCTTTCCTGCACTGCTCTGGGCCCTCCCAACATCTGAACTGCTGAGTCACAATGCCAAGGAACAACCCTGGGCATAAGGACTCAAGGACACCCTGTGGGAGATTTAGACCTGGTCTAAAAGCCAGCTTGGGTTTGTACCAGTCCCAAAGGATTTTTCTTACAGGAATTTCTACTGCAGCTCAAGGAGCAATTCCCATCCCACTGCAGAGAGAAAGAGTTAAACTGGAGTGGCCTGAGCAGCTCCCATGACTGCCAGCAGTGCCCACGGACAGTCTGGGACACGGCTTTGGCTGTGGGCACAGGGCACTGCAGGGTGATGGAGGAATGGCATCGTGCTCCAGGCTGAGCCAAAGGAGGTCTGGGTCACGCTGCCAGCCCTGCACAGAAAGTTCTTTTTCCCTGTGCTTCCCCTCAGCTGAGTCATTGCTTTGGGAGAGTTCAGCAGCAGCTGCTCTGCAGGGAGACAATGAGCAGGCACCAAATGTGCCACGTGCTGGATCTGGTGCCTTGTTTGCTCCATCTGGGGAATGCAGATCAGCTCTCTGTTCCTCTGTAACTTCCTGGGAGATGCAGCCGTGGGAGTGTTACGTGGGAACGGCAGTTCCAGGTCGGGCACAGATTAGGCTGGGAGTCTGTCCCAGCTCCCTGCTCCCAGGATTCCAACCATCTGCGAGCACAACCGAAAAAGCTCTTTCAGCAGATGTCCACAAACTCCTCTGCTGGCTGATCTGTGCCCTGCAGGGCTGGTCCTGGCAAAGCACTCCAGGTCCTCCCAGCACAGGAGGACCTTCCACTGTCCCAGGCTGCTCCAAGGACAGTCCAGCCTGGCCCTGGGCACTTCCAGGGATCCAGGGGCAGCCACAGCTTCTCTGGGCACCCTGTGCCAGGGCCTGCCCAGCCTGATAAAGAATTCTTGAGCTCATGGAGCGCCTCCTGAATAAAGTCCTGGGTGTGGATCTGTGTGTGATGGCTGCTGCAGTCGGAGAAACAAACAGAACAACTTTTCCAAATGTGTATTCCTTGCAGACAGTCCTTGAGCTTCTTCAAGGATTCCCTGTAAAAGTGTGTCATGTCCAAAACACTCTGAGTCCTGTCCAGATCCACTCTGTTGATATGAGCTGCAAATGTGCCCCAACAGAAAATGTCAAAACAATAACCATCACAACAGGAGGTAAAACTGTCAAAACTGAAGGTTGGGATGTTTAGAAGGTTCTGTTTCACATCCCACTGAGTGATTCTGCAGAGGACTCATCCCCAAGGCAAAGCTGGAAATCACTGATAGCTCCCTTGGGAGCAATGGAGAAATGGAATTGAGCTGGGAGCAGCCAGGGAAGTTTGGCATGGCTAAAACCTGGTCCTGGTCCTGAAGGGCAGGTCTGCGATCTGCACCGGAAAACCCCAAGATTCCCTCTCCTCTGGCTGCATCTGTGCTGTGTCCAGCAGTTCTTCTTTAGAAGACAGACAGAGGTACCAAATTAATCTCCTTGTCCTCCCCAGAGTGTGGAAAAACCTGAGGAGTTCCCAGGATGATGTTTAGATGGTCCACAGGGGGGGTGATACCTCCAGCACAGAGAAACCTCATCCAGGGTTGATCAAGAGAAGTCCATTGTGTTGTGGAGTTCATAAAGAGCTCTGGACACGGCGCAGTAATTGTGCCAAGGCAGCAATAAACTCCTGCAAAGTGCATTTCATTGGGCTCTTGTGAGTGCCCCAGGGGAACTGTGGTGCAGGAGCTCGGGGGGAATCGTTTCCATGTGCCTCAAATGGACTCTGGGAGCTGTTGGTGCTTTGAGTGTGGAATTATCCTGGAGTTCATCCACTCCACCCCTGCCCAGCTGCCACTGTACAAACCTCCCTGACATTTCCATTGCCATCTCCAGCAGCCTTTGCTGGCAGCAGCCCCTCTGATTTCCTCCCACTTCACTTTTAAAAACTTTATCCAAAAAACAACTTTGTGCAAACTAATTTGATCTTTTGTTGCCCAAGAAAACGCAATCTGGCAGGAGCATCACTGAAATAATGGATACAACCAAATCCCAAGGACTTTGGCTGTTCCAGCCATGGCAGGAAGTTGGAACTACGTGATCTGTAAATTCCCTTCCAACCCAAACCATTCTGGGATTACGGGATTATTCGGTTTTCTCAGCTGGCACTTCCTGCAGATGGAAAACAACCCAAGAAGGGATGGAAAGTGATCTGGAAGAGGCTTTTACTATTTCTGTGTCTCCCCTTCAATGATTGCTGACCAGAGTTGTAGGAAGGGTCCTGGAACATCCGTGGAAGCTGCTGGAACAGAGGGAAATGTGTCTGGTGAGCAACAGTCTCCACACCTTGGTTTGTACCACTGCTAACTGGGATTTTCTAGAAATTCAGCCCTATTTCTCCAATCCTGCCTCCAATTTACTGAATTTCCCCTACAGGTGAAGGAAGAACACAAGGGCAGCTGGGTTTGGCTCCTGTCTGATCTCCTGCACAGCACGGGGCATTTCCTGCCTGCTGTGTCTGACCCCCACATCCCCCCTGCAGTGCAGCCAACTGTGGCCTCTGGGGCCCTATTTTTCTCCATTAACTCTCAAGAGAATCCAGATAACTCATTCAGATGGAGATATCAACACTGAGGACGTTCACATTTGGACAAAGAGCATCAGCCCAAAGTGTCTGAGCACAGAGACACATCTCATCATGCTTTAGGTGTCCAGAGAGGGGATGTCAACAGCTGAGCCAAGGCAGCCTTTTCCTTCCCCAGCACAGATAATTCTGTCTCAGATACTGAAAAGAAGGATGACAAACCTCCCCTTTGGCTAGGAAAGGAGTCAATGTGGCTAGCTGAATGTCAATACAGATTTTGTGGATGACTCCAGGTGGGATTGAGCCCAAGTGTCTCACACAGTCATGGAGCAAAGGCTGAGTCTGTGGTCATTTGCCAGAGCTCACCTTGATGGTTTAGGGAAAAATACCCCTGAGCCCAGTCCTCCTGAATGTGCTGACTGAAATTCCCCAGACTCCAGCAATAGTAAAACCAAACCCAGGACTCTGCTGTCCTGTCACAACAGCTTAGCAGCAAACGGATCACTCTCAGTGGGCATCTGTAGCTTTGAGCACACAGAGTGCTCACCCAGAGAGAAAGAACCTCGGTTGCTGCTGGTGAGGGCTGAGGATGCAGAGGTGATGCTGCTGAGGATGCAGAGGGGATGCTGGCTGTTACCTTGGCAACAGCCTCCCCCATCTGGGAGGAATCTGAGGCAGGCGCTCTGACCCCTGGCAAAAAATGTTTGAACATTTAATGACTTAAATAAGGAAATAATTCTCAGCTGTTGGGAAAGGGGGAAGTGTTGTAGTCCCAGCTGAACATCACTTGGAACCATAATGGGGGAACTCAGCATGGGCTGGTTCCACAGGTTTGGCCTTTGGCAAAGAAGGTGCCACCAAAGCCCATTCAAGAAACACTCGGAAAGGAATAGGGCCTGATCATCCACTTATTTCCATTCTGTTATTCCAAGTCCATGGAGAATTTCTTTCTAAAAGGAGACAGGGTGGTTGAGATTATTGGCAATAACCAGGACATGTGTCAATGGCGGCCTTGGCAGTGCTGGGGAACGACTGGGCTCCGTAATCTCTGAGGGCTTTTCCAACTTTAACGAATCTCTGATTCTACAGTTCTAAGAAGGAGGACTTTAGTGCCCAGATTCCTTTTGCATCCTCCTCCACAGGAAAAGTTCATTATTTTCCTGAGCTGGTTTTTTCAGGCTCCTCATTTTCCTACCTGCCCTCTCGTGGGTGATGTCTCCCAGCAGTGCTCCTCACAGTTAAATCCTGGAGTGTTTGATTGTTTGCTTTGGAGAGGGCAGGGAAGGTGAGAGCTGCAGTTCCCTGGCTCTGCACTCAGTGCCTGTGGAATTGCACCTGCACAGGTCTGGCCTTCTAGAATCTGAGAATGGAATCCTGGCATGGTTTGGGTTGGAAGAACCTCAAAGCTCATCCAGTGCCACCCCTGCCATGCGCAGGGACACCTTCCACTATCCCAGGGTGCTCCAAGCCCCGTCTAACCTGGCCTTGGACACTGCCCGGGATCCAGGGGCAGCTACAGCTTTTCTGAGCAACCTGCACTGCTCAGTTCTGAATTACTCCTCTCATGTTATTCACAGAATTTTCAATTATTGACCCCAGAGCAGTAAGAAAATGCCCACACAAATCTCATTCTCTCATGTAATTCAGATTTTGAGCTGCAGTTTAAGGTTACCTCTGAATTGTCTGTTAGTATTTATATGAAAGAGGGCAATCAGATAAAAATCCAGATATCTGGAAGTTTCTGAGACATGAAAAACCTTTGTAAAAATGTGGAGTTCCAGTTTTGTTTTTTTCGAACAGGAACTCAGACTGCATTCAGTACAGTCTTCATATTTATCCAAGGATCGTAAAATTGAGATTTCTGTGCAGCAAGCAAACAGAGGAGTGTGTAGGGATAGATACAAAGGCAAATGTGAGCTGAAGAGAGATAAATTAAGTAAAAGCCTGGATCCTGTGTGTCTACAGAGAAAGCTCTGTTAATTGAAATGAAAACCTTCCCTGGATCATTTCTCTTCACTAAGTCTCTTCTTAGAAACAGTTTTTGGTCAAATATTCCTGTGCCTCTATCATCAGTGTTGCAGCACAGAATCACGGAATTGCTGAGGTTGGAAAAGACCTCTGAGATCATCAAGTCCAACCTCTGACCAAACACCACGGGGGCTTGAGGCCCGGAGGGGACAACACCATGTCCAGAACACTCAGTATTCCAAGGATTGTGTTTTCTCTCTGCATCCAGAGAAGGGCTCAGAGCGGAGTCTCCCATATCCCACGGAGCACTCCGGAGCTCAGGCTGTGCATCATGCCAGGATGGATTGGTCTTTTCCTGTTCTTAATGAAACTTTTCAGAAGCTTCTGACTGTTGTGATGCAAAATGGAAACAAATGTGCAAACCTCAAAGAGTTTCACAATTCATTTTCTCCAGCCATGCCAGATTCCTGGAGCGTGCCATTAATCTTCCCAGTGGGATTGCCGGGTTTCTCACTGGGATCTGCTCCTTGCTCACTTGCATCTGTGTGTGTCTTTCCCACACTCTCCATGGATAAAGGAGAGTGCAGAGCCTGTGCCTCGGACCCAGCCCCTGCTCCTGCTGCTGCCCTTCCAGTCCTGCCCCCTTCCTGGTGGATCAACCATCATCCTGTGATGTTTAGAGATGGCAGCTGTGACATCTCTCCCCGAATTTCACCACTCTAGTGTTTTTGCAGCCCTGATCCTTTAGGATATCTGGATGTGGCTTTCTAACTAAGGAAAGGTCTCTGTTCTCCTTTGGACACTGTTCCCTGCTGCTCCATCCTGCCTTAGGGAAGGCTCACACATTCCAGTGAGCAAAGTGGTCCAGGAGCAGAGAGATCCCTCCACATTTGCTGCTGCTACAAGAGCAGACAAAACCCCTGGTGGAAATGAAAAGCAGCGTGAGTTGGAGTTCCTGGCAGAGCTTTGCTCTTTGTCTAAGGGGAGTAGGAAGATATGACCAGAACAGCAATTCAAGGCATCAGTCTGGCTCCATGGTTACTAAGAAACAGAGGGATGCTGCTACACTGGAGTTATTTCATTCCCAGATGAGACAGGAATGCTCAAGCTGAAATATAAATTTATTTCTTTGAAATGATTCTGTTTCTCTAAGACAGGAGCCAGCACCCCAATTTATTCTGCACTGCCAGTGGATGCTCCTGGTTTCTTTGCTCTCTGTCCTTCAGCAGAAGGGAATTGGCACCTTTGTGTGCTTAATTAGTTTTTCTCTCTTTTGCATTAACCCACATTGCCTTCAGCAGATCAGGTTTTATCCTCATCAAGTAAAAAAAATGAAAAGGAATTGTTCCAGATGAAGGAAAAGTCCCCACCTGTTTTTCAACTGAGCTTCAGGAAATCAGCAGGACAAGGCAGAGACAGCAACAAAGGTGAGGGTCAGGTTTGGCAAAAACAGGTTTATGTTTAAAAGGGGTGAGGATTTTCCCACAGATTCACAGAGTCACTGAGGTTGGAAAAGAGCTCCAAAACCATCGAATCCAAGCTGTTCCCAATGCCCACCTTGTCCCCAGCTCAGAGCCCTGAGTGACACCTCCAGGCCTTCCTTGGACCCCTCCAGGGATGGGCACTCCAAACCTCCCTGCGCAGCCCCTGCCAAGGCCTGAGCACCCTTTCCATGGGGAAATTCCTGCTGATTCCACCCTGAGCCTGACCTGGCCCAGCCTGAGGCCGTTCCCTCTCCTCCTGTCCCTGTTCCTGGGAGCAGAGCCTGGCCGCCCCGCTGCCCGCTCCTGTCAGGGAGCTGTGCAGAGCCAGAAGGGCCCCCTGAGCCTCCTTTTCTCCAGGCTGGAGGTCCAGCTGCTCTGTGCTCAGTCACCTCTCTGCAGGGAACTCCAGACTTACAAGGCAGCCGAGGCAGAGGAGAAGCACCAATGCCTCCTCCTCTTCCTCCTCCTCCTCCTGTCCCTTGATTTCCCTCACCAGCTCCTTGGGGAACATCCCCACTCCCTCAAAGCAGCCCAGGGAAGCATGGCACCAGGATAAGCAGCCAAAAGCTTCCCTGGGGTAAGGCTTTCCCACCACAAACCCAATCCCACCCCTGCAGGCTCCTCCTGCCTCTGTGACTCATCCCTGCCCACCCTGGTTCTCATCCCGTCCTTCCTCACAGAGCCACTGCTTCCCCTGAGCCCTGGCAGGGAATTCCATCCCACTCAACTGATTTATTCCTCCTCTGGTGAACTGAACACTGCTCAAGTTCATTCCAGCAGCAGTTGAAACACCAAAGGGCCGCTGCAATGCAAACACCAACACAGCCTGCTGCAATGAGTGGGCACCAGAGCTCATTCACTGCTTTCTGGTGCTGCTGTTAAGGTGCATGGCTTTGGGGGGACTTTTAAGTGCCGCATTTCCAACTTGGCTTAAAAATCTTAAATAGTGACTGCCCTGGAGGAGATGAGAGGTTTGCAAGGCCTGGCAGGAGTGTTGAAAGTCCTGAAATACATCAGCTATGGAAAATCATGGATAAAGATGGGAGTTAAGATTTCGTTGTGCTCCTTACATCCCTTGAGAACACTGACAGCTCTCTGCTGCTTTGTGCTCTGCTTCAGACAGCCACCAGAAAGTCTGGGATAATTTCAGCTCACTGGGAATCTTGTATTTCTAATGGAAAACTGTTGTCTTTTATTTTGCTTTTCCCTTTTAAACCTATCCAATTTATTTCCATTAAAATTATCAATAAATTCACAGCTTGTGGGATGTTCATCGTTTTTTTGCAATGTGAACTCTAACCTTTCATTCTCCTCTTGCTGCTGGTTCCCTATGACAATCTAAAAGGTTTTACTTTTACCTTTTCTAAAGCAACTTCCATTCTGTGAAAACCTGGATGTTGCTCTAGGTGCTGGATGCTGCAAAGCCACTGTCAGCATTTATGCATAAAGCAACACCATGAGCTGTAAATGCTGCCATGAAACTTCCCCAATTTAAACAAAGTTTCAAGTGAAACAAAAATATTTACATAGTTCACACTTGTTCCACAGAAAATGAGAAATATTGACTTCTTGAAGGCTGCTTTAATCCCAAGTTGCAGCACAGATCAATTACTCCTGAAAATGTTATTGCTTCTGGTCATCCTTGTTATCTTCCCTTAAATCAGCAAGCTTGGAGAAAAGGCGGCTGCAGAGTGACACAACTGCAGCCTTCCAGTGCCTGAGGGGAGCCCTTGGGAGAGCTGGAGAGGGGCTTGGGCAAGGGCTGGAGGGACAGGACACCAGGAGCGGCTTCCCACTGCCAGAGGGCAGGGATGGGTGGGATATTGGGAAGGAATTCCTCTCTGTGAGGGTGGTGAGCCCTGGCACAGCTGTGGCTGCCCCTGGATCCCTGGCAGTGTCCCAGGCCAGGCTGGACGGGGCTGGGAGCAGCCTGGGACAGTGGAAGGTGTCCCTGCCCATGGCAGGGGTGGCACTGGGTGGGTTTAAGGTCCCTTCAAACCCAACCCATTCTGTGACAATGAACCTCCACGTTTTCTCACTCTGCACTCCCCTAGTTTCCCGCTTGTTCTCTTTGTGTGATTACCTGGAACAGCCCAAACAGGGGCAGCTTGCAGTGCTCAGACCTCCAGCAGCACCATTCCTGTCTGGCCCTGCATGGGGTGGGGCTGAGGCCTCTGCAGTGTCAGAACAGAGATCATTGATTGTCTCCTTTGCTCTCTGAACAGTGAAACAGCTCCACAAGTCTCTGGTTCAGTAATGGATTAGGACTTGCAAGCCAACGAAGGGCTTTGCTTGTGTTGGACATGACATGGAAATATTAAAACTGTTGTTTTATTCCCTGTAAGTGCAATTACCCTGTAAGGAGAGCAACTGCAGTGCTCACAGGAGTTGCTCTGGAATTAAAATTCTTGCAGGGCTCTGAAGTACCTTACATGGTCTGGGAAACAAAATCCACTTGAAAATTGCATCGTGTTACAAAGTCAAGAGCAAACACAGGAGGCAGGGACACTTACTCATAAAAGATTTCAGTGAAATTCACCTTCTGATTCTTTCATGGGTCTGCTCTTTGCTCTTCCTTCCCCTCCCTGGGTTCTGGGCCTTTCTCGTTGCTCCCAAGTCAGTGTCCCTTCATCCAAGACTGGGAGATGCATCAGATGTGAAGGGAAGTGAGACCAGCACTGACCCTCCCATCACACAGACACCTCTGGTGGTGCAGCTCTGCAGCTCAGCACAACCTCCCAGCTGGAGCCACGGAATCCTGGCACAGTTTGGGTGGGAAGGGACCTTAAAACCCACCCAGTGCCACCCCTGCCATGGCAGGGACACCTCCCACTGTCCCAGGCTGCTCCACGCCCTGCCCAGCCTGGCCTTGGACACTGCCAGGGATCCAGGGACAGCCACAGCTTCTCTGGAAACCTGTGGCAGGGCCTGATCCCCCTCAAAACCAGGAATTCCTTCCTAATATCCCATCTAACCCTGCCCTCTAGCAGCTTAAGGCCATTCCCCCTTGTCCTGTCACTCCAAGTCCTTGTCCAAAGTCCTTCTCTTTCCTACAAGTCCCCTTTACCTCCTGGAAGGCTGCAATTCCTCTGTGCATTCCCACGCTGCCTTAGCCCAGTCCCGACCCCAGAAATGGGAGTCACTCCTTGTATCCATCTCTGCCTTGCAGTTTTGTCCTGGTCCAAACTCATTCCTCAAATCCAAGATTCATTGGAACAGAATGTTAGAGAGAAGAAAAGGAACTATTGAGTCCCTTTGTTCTTACAAACGTCTTTTGACATTTTCATTCTCCTTGAACACTTGGCAGAAATTCTTTTCAGATGTTCTGAAAGTTGCCAGCAGTTCCAGGAAGCAGGACAGGTATTGCTGCCTCCTGAATGGATCTGCCTCCTCTCTTTCCCCTTCCTGGGGAATCCAGGAGGAACGAACGAGTGCTGGGCTGGGAGGGCCTCGGGAATGGCTCATTGCCGTCTCCAGGGGATGGCTGAACATTCCAGGGTGTGTTGTTAAAATGCTCCCACCTTTGCTGCCATCCTGTCTGCAGCTCCCAGGGCACAGAGCAGCTGCTCATCCTCACTGCTTTAAATCTTTTATGTTAACTGGTGATGGCTGCTCTCGACACCTCAGAAATCCTCTAAGAATGCCCAGCTAGACAAGAAAACTCTCATGGAACAGCACAGTACCAGGAATCTCACCCCCAGGGGCCTGGCTTTCACTTAATAATTCATAATTGATGTCCATTTCTTGGTGCATCAGTTTATCCACGTGAGCATGGATGTGTTCCTGACAAGGCAAGGAGATACTTCAGTTATGGAGCCTTGCACAGCTGGAAATGTTGCTGATGTTTTCCTTTGGGATTTCTGGGCTGGCTGAGATCCTGCAGAGCTGATGGGATCAATTCTATCAACACTTCTTAATTTTTATCCCATTGCAGGAGGTATGGTGCTTTCAAATTGTGGGTTTGGGGTTTTTTCTGAGCACTGAACATCTGAGGGGCACTGAAATAACCAACTAAAATACAGAAAGCACAGCTGCAATGTTACATCAACTCATCCACGGTCGTTAATTGAAGTCCAGTGGCAGCGGAAATTCTGCCAGGCCAATTAACAACCCCGGGCACGCTCAAATGCTCACCCTGCATCTCCTCTTCCTCCTCTCCCTTCCCGTGCAGTGTTTGCCAGCACCCAGCAGGTACGAGGGAGCAGACCCCGCTCATCCGCAGCGCTCATCCCCCGCTCAGTGAATAACCCCAGCGAGCAGAGGGGGCCTCTCTGTGTCCCCCTGGCTGCCGGGGGTTCCCAGAGCTGAGCGGCGGCAGGATCAGCCCCTGGTGGGAGCTGGCTCGGGGGGTGCCAGCAGCCCTCCCACGCTGCCCGGGATTCTGGCTGCCCAAGGACAGCCGTGGTCGCCATGGACACCAAAGCGGGGAGGATCCGTCGGGAAACACCGGCAGGGTAAAACGTCAGCGACTGAGGGGGAAATGCGGGGTTTTAGGAGGGGGGAATCATCCCTCAGAGAGGGGATCTGATCTCTGAGCTTTGGCTCCAGGGAAACCCAGGGGGAATTCGCATCTTTCGTCATCATGAACAGCAGTGTCCCAGTGTCCCGGGCTGTTTGGATGCTGTGCAAACAGGAAAGAATCCCGGCGCCAGGGCTCAGGAGGTGGCTGTGGGTAACACCAGCCTGCTGCTGCTGCCGGCACAGCCGGAGCTGGGGCCCAGGAAACGCCACGTCCCCAGAGGTGTCCTGCTGGGACC
>VZTG01010142.1:4686-63960 GCA_013397845.1 Melanocharis versteri | reverse complement strand
CTGGGATCTGCTGGGACCTGCCGGGACCTGCCGGGACCTGCTGGGACCTGCTGGGATCTGCTGGGATCTGCCGGGACCTGCCGGGACCTGCCGGGACCTGCTGGGACCTGCCGGGACCTGCTGAGACCTGCAGTGACAGGGCAGGAGTGGAGTTGTTGCTGCAGTGCAGAGCCCTGATGTTCCCTGGAGAGTTCAAACACAGAATTGCAGAGCCACAGAAGGTTGGACAAGCCCTCTAAGATCAAGTGCAACCATTAACCCAGGACTGGCGAGTCCATCACTGCCCATGTCCCCAAGTACCCCAGCCGCATGGCTTTTAAATCCCTCCTGGGATGGGGACTGCCCCCTGCCCTGGAGAGACTGAGAGGAGGAAGGGCAGAGCCCATCCTTTGCACATGGAGAGAAGACTTCATTGGGAATTAGGAAACTACGACTTCCCTGAAAATTAACACACCCCCCCTGCCCCCTCTTTTTTTCCCTATATTTTTCCTGTCTCCAAGTCCAAGAAGTTCTGTTCTCATCCTGGGACCTTCTGAAAAAGGACATCTCGTTTACCTCACAAGTGCTTGTTTTCTTTTCTCCTTGTCAAGAAATCCTGTCACTGTGGTGGTCTCAGGGTTTTACATTTCCTGGAGTACCAATCTAAGAATGTCTACCTTGGGAAATCATTTTTTTCCCTGTCTCTCACACCTGACATGCGGAGAGAGCATCAGGCTGTACCTGCAGCTTTAGTCACCTTGATGAAGACACCTCTCAAAGTTCCCCCATCTTTCATGACAAGTTATACCCCTTTAATCTCTCAGATCCTGGCTCAGCTCAGCCAGGTTCCCCGGCACAGGAAAGCCCATTCAGGACACTCTTCCTGAACATTAAAGAGACAGATCTCAATGTGACACAGACAATGTACAATTTTTAAAAACTGAGACCCTTTAAATGTTCTGAGAGCAGCAGAAACAAAATTAAGTCTGTTTGCAAAGTACCTGTTCAGGCCTGGCATAAATACAACCGAAAATTGCATTAGTGGTGACTTACTTGCATTCCTTTTCCCTACACCAGTTCCTCCAAGCACTAAACTTGGCTCCACTGGAGTTGTCCTTTCTGTTTGACAGCCCCTTTAATCCCCTGACTCTGTAATCAGATCCATTCAGAGAACTCCAGAACACAAAGGAACTGCCATTCCAGCCCAGCCTCTGGATGCAGCCTTGGAAATTATAGAGCAAAACCCAGCAGTAAATCAGTGGCTGATTAGCTCTGGGATTTGAGGAGGTTCTGATTTGAAAACTGATGAGAAAATTCCCCTCTGGAATGATAAATGGGCTGACTTGTAAGGGGTTTGTTAGTTTTGGGGAAAGCAGACTGTACTAAGCACCTTCCCAAATCCCAGCTGTCCCACAGCAGCGGTTAAGGGCTGGAACACCTTGTCCAGGGAAGGGAGTGGATCTGAAGAAGGGGCTGCAGCCCCAGGAGCAGCTGAGGGAGCTGGGAAGGGGCTCAGCCTGGAGAAAAGGAGGCTCAGGGGGCCCTTCTGGCTCTGCACAGCTCCCTGACAGGAGGGGGCAGTGGGGGGGTCGGGCTCTGCTGCCAGGGAACAGGGACAGGAGGAGAGGGAACGGCCTTAGGCTGGGCCAGGGCAGGCTCAGGGTGGAATCAGCAGGAATTTCCTCATGGAAAGGGTGCTCAGGCCTTGGCAGGGGCTGCCCAGGGAGGTTTGGATCCCCATCCCTGGAGGGGTCCAAGGAAGGCCTGGAGGTGGCACTCAGTGCTCTGGGCTGGGGACAAGGTGGGGATCAGGCACAGCTTGGATTCAATGGTGTTGGAGCTCTTTTCCAACCTCAGTGGTTCCATGATTCCATGTGGAATTCTACGTACAATCACGGAATCCCAGAATCACGGAGGTTGGAAAAGATCTCTGAGATCACAGAGTCCAACCTTTGAATTCCTCCATGCCAAATAAACCCCATCATGAAGTGCCACGTGTGCCCCAGGGGGCCCCAGAGGGCGCAGGCAGCTGGGCAGGCACGCAGGGCACAACAACACCAAATGGTGTTATTTTCCTCAGAACACTGCTTTAATAACGCACCAGTGCTCATTGCTGAGCAGGGTGGCAGCAGAAGGGCCGTTCCCAGCCAGCTCTGGCCTGGGATTTCCAGTCCATGTTAATGCTGTTAATGCTCCAATCTTGACATTTTGGTCATGTAATCTTATTTAAAAAGGCCTTTTCCCCTTTAGTTTCAGGGGATTTTCAGATTGGTGTTTCAGGTATTTAATGCATGTATTAAACCAGCCTGGGTCATTCTGCCCCCAGGCAGACTCTGAGGGACTCCTGAACCTCTGGATGGTTTTGTGCTGTTATTGCTGGGTGTTCTGGTGATTATTCTTTTAAAAAGACCAAAGTGGGGAGTAGGAAGTTGGTTTGCACTGTGTTATAATTAATACAGAACAAATCTGAGTGCAATCAGGATGTTTTGATTGCGGCCTAGTGGGATTTCTGGGTGTCCTTTTTAGCCATGACATCATGCAAATCGGATTTTGGCACCATTAGAAGGCAGGAATTGAGAAGAAACTGAGGATGCTGGAAGTACTCAGGTACAGCTCAGCCTAGGGGAGACCAAACCCACTTGGTCCATTCCTGCTTATAGGCAGAGGAGAAAATTCAGGGGACAAATTTCCAGTCTCTAATACCCACTTAAGGAATTTACATCTTGAGCCATGGTGAATTTTCCCTATCAGTGTTTCCAATGCAAAATTCTAGGAGATTCAGAGTTAGAAAATTTGAAAGGTTGTGTAGCATGAGCCAAACCATCCTTTGCAGCCTTAAAACCTCGTCTTGGAAACCTGGAGAGATTGCTTTGGGATATTGCTCAGAGCCCTCATTATCAGTTTCAACTGTTGCAAAGGAATGAAAGGTCCAAATTATCAGGAAAACTGGCTCGGAAGTGTCTCAGGTTTGACATAAAAAGGCAGGTTATTTAATCAGTGCAGTGACAAGAAAGATATGGTTCAGCTTTCATGGAAAAAATATAGCTGTGTATAAACCAGACAGTTTCTTCAGGCCTTGTCTTCAATAATCTCTCCTTCCTCATCCTAAAAATGTCCGTGGCTTCTCCAAGTCCTTGTTGCCAGAGCCTTCCAAAGGACTTTTCCCCTGACAGCCCCGAACAGCCCATGGAACACTGACTCCTGCTCCTTTAAACGAGAGCTCCTGGCAGCTTTAGTGCACCAGCCCAGGTTTTACCAATGCATCAAACAGCAGGATGGGGATGGGGAGAATTCTGTGGTGGAGGCATGGATTTGTTCCTGAGGGATGGAACACAACAGCATTGGAATCATTTTCAATGCAAAAGATTTTATAGCAGCCAAACACAATTGTTCCGTCAACAGTGGTGGCAGCAGCCCAGCTCCTCAAACCCAGCCGAGTTTGGAGCAGCTGAGCATTTTCCTTGTTTCCTATTCTATTTTTCACCTGAATTCTGGCTGGGGGCTGGATGGAAATGGAGTGGACAGAAGCTGAGCAGGACTTTCTGCTGTAGTGTTTGGAGACAAGGACACCACAGCTTGCCTTGGTGGTAAGAGGAAAATAATGATGTCATCCGTAGTGAATCCTGGGATGGATTGGCTGGGAAGGGACCTTAAAGCCCATCCAGTGCCAGCCCTGCCATGGGCAGGGACACCTCGCACTGTCCCAGGCTGCTCCAAGCCCTGTCCAGCCCGGCCCTGGACACTTCCTCGGTGCTGTTTGGGAGGGAAGTGGCAGCTGGGCTTAGGGAACGGCCCTTTCCTTCTTCCTTCTCAGGGTGGGGATTCCTTCTCAAAGTGTTGCTGAACCCCCTTGGTCCCCACTCCCGCCTTGGATCACAGATTAAATTTTCTGAGCTGGAAGTGGAGGTGCAGCTCTGTCCCTGTGTGTCACTGTGCTCCAGCAATGCCTGAGTGGTGCCAGGGTTCCATGGGGAGGTGCACACATATTGTGGGCCTGTTTTGTTACCATTGATGAGCCAGCACCCCCAACCTGCTCCCTGCAAGCAAAGTGGGAAGCTGGCAAAATTCCCATGGCACTGGAGTCCCCAATATCTGCAGCAAAACCTGCCAGCCCCTGTTAGTCCTTCTCTGCTGGCTGAGTAAGACATTTTCCACAGGGTTAGAAAATCAGGATATTTCACATCTCACCTTCTTCAACAGTGCCTCCAATTCATTGGTGATTTTTGTTTAGCCTTTGAAAGAGAAAGACTGCTGTGCTGACAGGGAATTCTTCCTTTTTCCTGTGGTATTGGAGCATAAATGAGATATGACAGAACATCTTCAGGTTGCCTTTGGCACAGTTGTGTGTTAAATGCTGCTTTAAATTGAAGGGTTTCTGCATGGCAGTGTCAGGACACACCATGTTTAGTCTCCTTTTCTGTGTGGAGAATTTTCTCTTTTTTCCAGTTTGGCTTGGATTTGTTTCTAGGAGTCTCTTGTCCTATTTTCTGCTGAAGTACAAAGGCAAATAAATAGTATTTAAGTGATTAGAATCCCTCAGTGCCCATTTCAGGCATCTCACAAAGCCATTAAGGATGGAAAAGAGCTGATTTGGGTTCTGGGGGGTCCTTGTGCTCCAGTCTGTAAGGCTTTGATGGCTTTGTTTGATGTCAGTGCTCAGGTGAGTTTGCTCATGTTCCTTGCCCAAAGGCCAAGGGATGGATCCACCTCCACTGTCCTGGGCCAAATTTGCTTATTAGGGAAAATTCGTGGTGCCCTATGGCTCCAGGAAAATACAGAATTTGGCCTCCAGCCCTCCCCCCCTATCAGACCCAGCACAGATAACTCTCAGTGACACCATTTTCTTTCATGCTTGAGAACTTTGACATCAAGATTTTTTAAGGTGTAGTCACTGAGAGCATTAAAAATGCTGCGCAAACCTCACATCATTTACAGAAGCTCTTGGAGTACAAAGCATCTATTGCAAATTAAAGAAAAGAAAAGGCCAGAGCTAAGAGAGAGATCTGCAACTTCATGGCAATTACCAAAGACAATTATATTCCCATAATGAAGAGATTAAAAACATCACCAAAACTCTGTGATTCTAATTATAATCAGGCAGTCAGAGATACCCATCTCTGGCAGGACTCTGGAGTGAATTTAACACTTGCAGTAACATTTCTTGAATGCTTATGAACAAAAATGTGTGAATTCCTGTCCCCAGACAATGAGAGAATTTAATTTCTTTGTCTAATTCACTGACTTCTTTGTTGTGCAACAGACCCAGAAGTTCAGGTGGAAATCAGATCCTTTTAAGATTTAAAAAGATTCAATGCCATGCTGGAGAATCTGTTTGCATTTGGGAAGTAGGAGGTGGCTTTTGATGATACCTTAAACTCAGCTTACAACAAGGCTGGTGGGTTTAACCCTGGGGGTGGCACGAATCTACCTGTGCCCAGCAACTGCTTTGCTCTGAACCCTGAACTGGGCACTCGGCCTCAGAAAACCCCTGCAAGGCAAAAACTCTTTCCTAGTGGATCAGAGAGTGGGAAGAGTCAGAGCCAGGGGTTTATTCCTTCTGTTCGCCTTCACTTGCTGTAATAAAGTGTAGCAATATTGTGGCTTTCAGCAATACAAGAAACTGATGAAAGAGACCCTTTATTAAACCCATCCTCACATTTGGGTATTGCCATAGAAAATGAAGAGAAGCAGCTCCTGAACTTCCTTCTGCAATCTCCCAGCCCTCCAAGCAGTTCAGCTCTTTGTCTCCAGCACAAGACCAATTTCCCTCTGCCAGGCTGCTCTGGGCCAAGGCCAAGTGACCCTGGCTGAGGGCAGGAGAAATGAGGAAAGCCTGAAAGGCTGAAGTCCTGAGCTTCGGAGGAAAACAAAGCCAAGGTGTGCATGAAACAATGCCAGGGTGAAGGTGTTGGATTGACCTTTCCTATTTCTCCTTTGTGCTAGCAGACAGAGTAGGAAGCCACTTCACCCAAAGGATCACCAGGAGATTCAGAAATGTGTTAGGCAAGTGCTTTCCAGTTCCCTTTTGTTCTGAGGGTGGAGGTGTTTGAGGTCAAACAGAGAAAAAATAGAGAAAGAACCAAGAAAAAAAAGGGTGAATCTCTACCTGACCCTTGAGATCATCCAGATGGGCACAGACAGACCCCAGGATTTCACAGGAATTCCCATTCCTGTGCTCTCAAATAAATCCCACTGTGTCTGGTGGCACAAAACCCTGATACACACCAGATGTTGATACACACCAGATATTTTCAGTCCAGCACATTCAAACACTCATACCCCAGCCTTGGTTTTTTGCCCCCACCCTTCGCCCCAGGCTACCAAAGGTGTGGCCTCACCATGATCCTCCCCTCCCTGAAACCTTTGGAAAGCTTTGCCCTGAATGATTCCTCAGCCATAAATTCCCAGCCATGGGAAAGAACAGCTGCTAAAGTGCATTTTCCTGTGGCCGGCATTCAGGCTGTCCTGGTGGTGGTGGACTTTCCTCCTGGTTTGTCAACTGTCTCGGGGGTGGAATCTTGCTCTGGTCATGATTTTGTGGCTGCAATGTGCCAGGAGTGAGGCAGCCTCTAAGCTGGACAGTCTGTCTGTCTGGCTTCCTGCTCTCTCCCTGGAAGCTTTTCTCCCAGGAATGCCCACTGCCACAGTACCTGACTCCAAAGCCAACGCTTTGCTCTTTTCCAGAAGCTGTGACCAGGGAATAGCCCACAGGTCATTGCCTGGGAGGCTCCATGAGGAGAAGGACTCACAGAAAACTGCTGACTGTCCTTGTCCCTCTGGTAACCCAGACCTTTCCCTGGGTTTTTTTCTATATTTCTTAAATTAAGACTCATAGCCACATGGATTTCTGGGCTTATTTTCAGTGTCACCAAAAGTGGTTGGTGCTCAGCAGATTGACTGCCCAAAGAACAGCAACAGGTTGAGAACCCCAACTTCCTTGCTCCAGGCCCTTCAGCTTCTGCTGTTCTCATATGTGATTTGATTTAATTTAATTTAATTTAATTTAATTTAATTTAATCTCTGTACAACTCTTCCTGGGAGCACTCAGTACCATCATAACTATGAACCAGCTGCTTGCAGGAATGGCCAACCAAAACCTACAGCTCAGAATTCTGCATCAAGAGGAAACCTGAACTGTAGGGTGTCATTTGTGGTGTTCCTGGAATTTCCCCTCATTCCCACATGCTTGGCAGCAGGACCTCTTCCATGTGTCTAGATGAGTGAGTGGTCAAAGTCACCTTTGTGGCACTTGGGTGAGCCCCCAGTGTCTGAGGGGTGAATGTAACTCAGGAAACACCAAATTCCATGTCCCAACACTGAATTCCATGTCCCAACACTGAATTCCATGTACCAACACCAAATTCCACGTGCCAACACCGAATTCCAGGTGCCAACACCGAATTCCACGTGCCAACACTGAATTCCATGTGCCAGCACTACTGCTCTTCAGGGCCTTTCTCACATCACACTCAGAAACTCTCATTTGGCAGCTTAATGAGCCTTAATCTCTTTTGTTGCACTCTTTTACCAAAGTGTTATTAGAAACCATCTCCAGCTGATTTTTCTGATGGAAATGCAGGGTCTATCCCTGATAAAAATCCTTCTGCAATGCAATCAGTTGGGAATTGCACATGTAATAGGTGGATAATTGAATTTTTATTAACACACTTTGCTTACACTCTTAATTGCTTTGTACAAAACGTGTGGCTGTATTTTTCTCTCCAAGAACTCCAGGCCTTGTTTCCCAGGCAGCTATTGTCACTCTTCCACTAGGAAAAGTTAAAATGTAAAATTTCACAACTCTCTAATTAACTTTCCTGTGCTCTGTAGTTAAAAGGTAGTTAAACCCGTAAGCATTCATTCAACTTTAATGAGGATGGGGAAGTAATTGCATATGTATTTCTTTATAATCATGACTTAATTGCATTACCAGTAGATTTATCTCTTGCTTATTTAGCCAAGCTCACTAGAGAATGTATTAAGGCTGAGTTGATGGTTGTTTGGGCTGTTCCAACAACAACACAATCAGGAGCAAAGAGCTTTGCACACCAGTTCATACAGCAGGCAGCAGGGACAGATTTTTTCCAGGTTTAGCAAAGACTTCTCCTTAGGACCAGCGTGAAATGCTCCATCAGCTGTGGGGGTGGTAAAGCTCTTCAAAGACCAGCAGGAAGCCAGGATACCCGTCTTTCCATTTTCTGGCTGGCTTTGAAGAGCTCAGCTCTGAAAAAGGATCTTGATGCTTAATTGTCTCTTCTGACATAATTCAGGCATCAAGAAAAGCAGTTTTGCTGGTCTAAGGAAAGCCCTTTGTGCTGAAGTAGCTGTGATGTTTTGGAAACTTCATCCTCTCCCTTTGCTCTCCGGTGTCCCTGCGGTCCCATGCTGCTGTGGAACACAGAGATGTTCTCTAAGGTCTGGGAAGACACTTTCCCTGGAAATTAACGTGCAAATCTGAAATTCAGGGAAATGGGAAAGGTTGTGATTTCCAAATGAATCTCCAAAGCACAGATATTAGTAGGTGAAGAGAAGGAGCCATTTCAGAGTGATGTTTCAAGGGGCAATAAAAGCTATGATCCAAGAAAATCAGGCCATGTCTGTCCCGGTGAGCTCTAGGTGCTCCTAGGAATAGCACTGGTTGTTCTTAACCTCATGTAACAGGCTCTGGAATAAATTTGTTCCATATTAACTGGAGCTCTCTGTCTCTTGTGTGCCTTTCTGGTAATGATACTGATATTTCCTAATGTGGCTCATTACAGTTCCCAGCTTTGGCTGCCTGGGAATGTGTCTGAGTCTGTGTTTCAGTGAGGATTTCTCATGCTGTGTGTCTACCTCACTTTTTTTCTCTTCTTCCAGCAAGATCTGTGCAGGATTTTTGCACCAAGGAACAGAACAGAGGGTTTAGGCAATGTTAGCAAATCCTCTGTGATGGCAAACACAAAACGAAATTCCACTGGATCACTTTTATCTTGTGAGATACTCAGGCCCCTGCGGATGAAAGTCCAGTACAAACCACATGCCTTGGACTATTGCTCAAAACAATAAAAATGAAAAATCATTCAGTATGAGAAGCTGATCTAAAATATACAGAATGTATGCTAATAAATACATGTAATGTGTATATTCAATATTCTTTCCAATCCCATTTTTGATACTGGTTTCATTCCAGGCAGAAAGGACCCAATCACTTCCCAGAGATTCCCTTTCCTCTGTGAATGGCTCTTCCATTCTCCACACAGCTGAAATATTTGTAACATTTTCTGGAGAAGGCTCTCCTTACCCAGAACTTTCTTTCTGTTTCTGCCCTCAGAGAAATAATAATAATGAAAAGTGCAGCTCAATCCATCTTCCCATTGCCACAGTTATGGAAAATTCAGATTTTCATTAAAACCCAAATATTTCTCAATAGTTGTCACCTCAAAATACCAACTCTGCAAAGCATTGAAATGCTTAATTGTCATTGATTTTTAGCATTACTTAGATAATTTCTTCTTTTGGATCTAGGCCTGAGTGTTTGGGCTTTGAGAAAGGGTCACCTCTGAGTTCATGGCAACAGAATCCTGCCTGATGTTCCTCGGGAGAAGCCGTAAGTCAAAAAGACAGGGCCGTGTGGCAAGGTCAGCCCTGCTCACAGCACGTGCCTGCAAGTGCTGCTGCAGTAGAAGGGACGGGGAGTCCAGGAGAGCAGGAAGATGGAATTTTTGTCTGCTGGAATTATCTGAAGGAGCTGGAAAAGGAGTGGGGCTGAGGGGGAACCGTGCTTTGTGCCACACAGAGAGAGCAGGCTTGACCCTGGTACCTGCTGGGCTGCTCCAGAAACCACCCCCAGCACTCCAGCTGCGCCGGGAAGGAGCAGGAATGTGGTGGGAACGTGGTGGCAATGTGGTTGAGATGGTCAGAGCCAGGTCCCTGCAAGGGTTTGGGTTTGGGTCTGACCTCGGGCTCTGATGGTCAGGGATGGAATCAGAGTTCTGGACCCTTTCTCCACTTGCTGCCCTGGGACATTTGAGCCAGGAAAAGGAGAGGGCTCAGGCCTTCAGAAGGACGGATACGTTTTCTATTTCCTTCTCCCCCAAAAACTATAAATAAAGGAGAAAGAGCTGGGGGGAAGGGGGAAAGTTGTGCAGATTTTCTTTGGAAAAGTTCTTTTATTTTCTCTCCAGTTGTCAGCCCTTCTCAGCACATTTGGGTGATATTTTCCTACTTCCCTTGCAATACAAAGGCACAAATACACTTCCAAGTGCAAACTGAGATTCTCACACAGTTTCCTGATTCCAGGAGCTGTGGCTGAAAAAAACTCCCAACACTCCAAACAACGCAATTCTTATTTGAAAAGTGGGGAGTGCTAAAGACACCAACAGAGCTGAAATGTGAATCTGATCTGCAAAGTATTTATAGAGGGAAAAAGGAATGAGAAAATAAAGCTGAATTCCAAGTGCTTTCAAAGAAAGGTGCAGTTAGCACTTGGATTGCTCCCAAGGAAAATAATGAAGAAATAACTTGTATTTGAGATTTTTTTTTTTTTCCTAAACCTCTGTGATGAATGTTGTACCTGGGCTCTGAGAGGGTCAAAACCAGTGTAGCAGAGAATCCTCACACTGGGGGTGATGGAGATCACACAGCTCTGGAGACACATCCCAGGGAGACGGATTTCAGTCTCATGGAGCAGATGACTTCTGGCATCCTTTTCTTGTGAAATTTAACAACCTTCCTGACTATGGTGATCAGCCACCTCTTTTTGCTGAGAATGGTCCTGCAGGACGTACCAGCCCAGCTGAATCATTGTTCACTCCCAGCTCTCTCTAAATACAGAATAATCTCCAGCACGCGTTAGTTAAAAATTCAAGGGCAGATGAATAATGAATATCAATGGACACTCCTGCATTAAAATTCAATGGTAGCAAAGGAAAATGGAAACAGGACATTTTCCAGGACCCTGCAGGATAATTACAAGCACTGTTACTCCTCCCTAGAACACACTCATTCCCCTGAATTGTCAGGGATTTCCCTGAGCACTCCTCAAACATGAGGGGAACACAACCCTTGAGCAGGGAAAGGTGCAGAGAGCTGGGGCAAAGCCGCCTTTTCCTCAGGAACTTCCTGACTGGGATGTGGAAGGAGGCACTTTTAGACAATTACACATTTACAAGCTAGAAGTGACCGTTCAGGAGTAACACAGGGCAGCAAATGCCACCCCCTGCTGTCCTCTTCAAGGCCACAGAGCCTTGAGAAAGTGATTTAATCCTGATTGCAAGACTTCCCACAGGAACAGGCTGTGGGGCCAGGAGTGACCAGCTGGTACTGGCTCTAAAAATCAGTGCTCCAGTTTAAACAGGAATTAATTAAAGGAATTCCTTTGCCATGGGAAAATGCCCACGGGTCCACCCAGCAGCGTGACTTCCCAGATAACCCGAGAGAATCTTTGCCATCCTCAATAACTTCCCGAGGCTCTCTCTGGGGTACTTGGAGGTTCACAGGAGTCTCCTGGAAACATGGACATCTCTATATGCAAATATAACAATACAAGCAATAAGAAGCTTTCTAAGCAGATGCAGCACTAAGGGGGTTCTCATCCCCAGCAGTGAGAGGGAAAGAGTCACATTTTGGATTAAACATCGTAAAATGCTAAACCAGAGACACAGTGACTCCAGCTTGTTACGCAAAAACACGAGTCAAGAGTGTGACAGGAGACAGTTTAATTCCCTTTCCAGTTCCTCCTTGCTGCCTTGCAGAGCGGTGGGGAGCCAGGTATTCCAGCAGCACAGAATACTTGGAGAATCACATTTTCCCATTATCTCCTTCCTCCTCCTCCTCCTCCTCTGTGCCTAAGCCTGATTCCAGCTGCCACTCCAGGCGTTCCCACATTCCGCTGTGGATCCTGATGAGCTGTAGCTCCATTTGCTGTTGAGTAGAGATCGGATGGGATCGAAGGAAAGGCAGCAGCTGATTGAGGCTGACTTGAATGACAATGCCTAAATCTCCTATTTACGACAGATAGGCCCTTGTCTTCCCTTTTTTATGGATGCTCTTGGCTGCAGTCACCCCCGGGTGTGTGGGAGCCATGACCTGCACGCAGGGGTCAGTGGCACACAGGTGATGATTTGTGTTCTGATACAGTCTGGATTCAGGATGTTCCACTTTGGCTTCTCACTTCCCTGCGTCTTCTTGACACTGTGCCAACAGTGCCTGTGGCTCACAGGTGAGGGATAAAATTCCTGTACATGGAGAAGACAAAATTTCTTTATGGGAATTTATTTTTCATGAAAATGGTTGTAAAGCATTGGCACCGGCTGCCACAGGGCAGGGTGTGGTCACCGTGCTTGGAGGTGTCCAAAAAAACAAGTGGATGTGGCACCTGGGGCCATGGTTTAGTGGTGAATATGATGGTGGTGCTGGGTGATGGTTGAACTCAATGATCTTAAAGGTGTTTTCCAGCTTTAAGGGCTCAAATTCTAAGGTCAGGTCCAAAGAACCTCACCAAGTATTTGAAAGGTCCCAGTTGTGGGTTTGGACAAATGAATTTAGAGGAATATGATCCTGCTGTCAGTTTATCCCTTGGAGATTTCCACCCCTATTGCAAGGGAAGCTGATCTTTGGAGACGGACACAAGTTCAGCTCAGTGTTAAGGTACTTTTTCTTCAATGTTCTGGATTAGGCAGTTCAGCTATGAAGTGGGAGCCAAAATTATGAATGGATTTAGTCCAACAGGAAATGGAAGTGGGTGCCTGGGGAGGTGGTGTTTGCAAAGGTTCAACTGGAGGGGGACTCTACAGCCTCTTGGGGAGAGCTCGTTCTGCTCAGGAGTCACTGGGTGAAGTCAGTGAGATTCTGTATTCTTTCCCTTTTTTTCCTTTTGGTTTTTCCCAGTGTGGCAAAAGGAAAAGGCAGCACACTGAAGGTTTGGTTTAGCTGAAGTCCTTGGGTGGTTGTGAGCTCTCACAGCACTCTCATGGTTTGTCCCCACCCGTGTCAGCTTTCTGGGCTGCCCAGTTCCCAGATTATGATGTCCTTGGGGCACCCAGAGGCAGGGATTCAAAGATGAATCTCTGGAGAGGCAGGGCAGCCCTTGCAGCATTTAACAAAGGCTGCAGCAGCACAAGAGCCCTCTCACCTCAAAGGAGGGATTCAGAGCTGAGCTGTGTCGGGAATGAGGGATGTGAGAGACCAACGGGGCTCTGTGGGGATATATGGAAAATCAGGATTCTGAGCCCCACCGACTCCTCAGCACCCGCTCCACATCCACAGGCTGATACAGAAACCCAAGGGGCAAAAGCCCTGCTCAAACTCAGCAGGGACTTCTTTGCCAGCAAAACCTTTTCAAGTGACTGTGGCGGCCAATGAAATACTGGATTGAGAGGGGGAGAAGGGGGAAAATGAAGTGATTCAGCAATTTCACACATGGAACCAGGGAGTGACTGGATGTGCTGCAGCCCTGTCCAGCTGCCTCTCTGAGCAATCCAGCTCCAGCCTGGTTGGGATGCAGGAGGCATTCCTGCAGCCAGGTTAAACCAGCAGCTGGTGATGACAGCAGACACTGTGGAAATGTCAGAATTTGCATGTGCTGAGTGAGGCTGGATGGCCTCAGCTCAGTCCAGAGGCTCGGGAGCAGCAAGGAAAGGGAAGGCTGAGGAAGGGAGAAGGGCTCCCACCTGGCTCGGCAGAGCTGTCACTGTGCCACATGGACAGCTCCTGCCAGAGTTGGCACTTTTCCAGGGGCTGGAACATCAGAAAGACCAAAGGTCAGCTCACTGAGGCAGCGTCCACCTTCCCCAGGAAGTGGTGGGGAGCAACGTCACCTCAGCCAAGGGTAGGTTTGACCTTAAGGAAAGAGTTCCCCACATTCATTTCCAGAGCTCCTGGGTCCCCCAAGATGGGGAAGGCTCCTTTCTGTTCAGTCTCACTGTTTCCCACCAGCTGATGACTTCCCATTTTCATTTTCCCCATCCCCTGTTGTGTTTAGAACAAAATGAACAAAACAACCCCAAATGGAACAGAAGAGGTGTTGGTAAACTTCAGAGCTGCTCACAGAGTCCTTATAAACCTTGGGGGGTTGTTATTGTTTGTACCAAATCCTGTTCTGTAGGGACCTTGTGGAATTGTTCCAGCCCAGCTCTGCAGCTGAGGAAATGAGGAATGAATTCAGATGGATGCACAGCCTTTCTGGTGGGATCACAGCTTTGGATCTCCTTGGATCTGAGTGTCCTCAGCCTGACAGGAATGTTTGGAAGCTGTTCCTTGGTTGACTGAGACAAGGAAGAAGAGAAGTGCAGCCTGTGCTTCCTTTCTTGAGTTCTCCCTCACCCAGAAATGCTCCTGGAAAAGGAGTCACAGAATCTCAAAGGTTGGAAAAGACCTCCAAGATCCAACCTTTGACTGAATCCCACTAAAGCACATCACCGAGTGCCACTTCTACTCATTTTCTGAACACTTCCAGTCATCGTGACTCCACCACCCCCCTGGGCAGCCCCTTTCAAATCCTGACCACTCTTTCAGTGAAGAGTTTTTTCCTGTTATCCAACCTGAACCTCACCTGGTGCAACCACAGCTCCCCTGGAGCTGTTTCTCTGTTGTCTTGACAAGGGCATCAGCACAGGGTCATTGAAACCAGCTCGGGGAGCTGTGGAGCACCCGTGCGGAGCCAAACCTGTCCTGCAGAGCCTGATTCCATTCTGTGCAGAGGGGCACTTCCCACTGGTGATCCCTCCATGTCGCAATGACGGACACGGCCCGGGGAGGAAGGAGAGAACCGAACTCAGGAGTGACTAGATAGGAATGCCCATCTTTATTTACATACAGTAGAGTTTTATACTCGAAGTTACAGGAAAGCCATTGGATCTTAGCTGACCACCCACCAGGGCTATTGGCTAGATCCAGAACACACACGTTTGCTAAAGAGACCATGGTTGCAATAACAATGTTCAAAAAACATCTCGCAGGTGCAAGATAGGCAAGTTATTTACAAAAGCCGACTAGCTGTTTTGCAGCTAGTTCCGTGAGAAAGTAAGAATGCTCACGGACCCAGGCAGACACTGAAAAATCTCTCTGGCACCAAGCTTTCAGCATCCACACCGCCACAGCTGCCAGATCGTTTCCTTAGCACTGGAAGTACAAAGGGAGACAAAGCCCTTTTCCTAAAGCAGGGACACGTCTGGCTCGCGGGAACTGCAGCGACTACCTGCAAACAAAGCAGAGGCCACCGTGTGCAGATGCATTTACTGCTTTTATGCCATGCTGAATTTGTGTGTTCGTTACCTGGTGCCATGGGCACGGGCTCAGCACAGGAAACCGGATTATCCCTGCGGGAGAGACCTGAAGGCTCGGAGCCAGCTCTGACTCGTGTCCCAAACACGGCCGCCTCGGTGCTTTTGGGTTCTCCCACCTCTTGTTAAGGTGTTGGGCCACAGGAACTGCAAAAGGAACATTTTTTCCATTTATCAGGAGGAGATACTTGGCTCAGCCAATGTGAATCCAAGGCTGAAGCAGAAGAGGGATAAGCAGGAGATGAAGTTAATTTGCCTGATGGAACTAAAGGGATGAAAGGACCCTTTTTTCCCTGTTCCTTTCCATCCCTCTCCTGGAATCTGGATTAACGTCATTAATTTCTTCCCACAGCTCCATTTGCCACATGCAGCTAAAACAGGACTGGAATTCTCCTCCTCCATGGCTCGCTAGGGAGGGGCTGGGAAATTAATTCCTGCCTGGTGCAAATTTGGAGCCTTGCTGGAGGCAGAGAAGGAAAAAGGAGAAGGAGAGATTACTCTTCTTGGGAGCCCAGCATGAGGATCTGCTCCTTGATATTATTAGGGAAGTCACCAAGCATTTCTTAATAAGATTTTTTAACAAACTAATCAGCAGTATTGGATTTTCAAGGATTTCAGAGGGAATTCTTGCTAATTGAGGTGTTTTTTTCCATTAGCAGCTTCCAGCAGGAGCCTTGCACACAGGTGGAAGAGCACAACATATCTTGTAAAATCAATAGTGCAGCCAAATAAAAAAAAAGCACAATTAGTGTGGCTGATTCAAATTAGAATTGCAAATTCCTAATGGATCCAGATGTCAGGGCTAGGCAAGGCTGGTGTGCTTAAATTCAGGGAAAAGATTGGCACAGTCCATGCAGTGATGTGAATTCCCACTCCCCACAGCAAAGCAGCTCCACGTTCCCTGGAATTGTCACTTGTGCTCCCAGATTCCAGGAGGGTTTAATGACAGCCCAATGCTGGTCAAACACTTCTGTCTCCCAAAGATGAAGGGAACAGTCAAATGTGGATTTGTGTCCTTCCTAGAGCCCAATAAAATGATAATTTCCAACTGAAAATCCAGTCCTGTGTGTTTGTACCCCTCTCTGAGCTCCAGTGGTGCTGTCCTGCCTCCCTCTGGTGTGATGATAAGATCAGACTTGGTTCCTCTGGAGGACAGGGTCTGTGGGCTGGGATTTCTGCAGGGAAGAAGGCTGAGAACAGAGCAGAACCGAGTCTGTGGGAACCCTTTGGCTACCAGTTCTTCCATGCCTGGTCAGGAAATGCAGGTGCATTTGGAGCACAAATTCAGGAAATTCAGAAACCAAACTCAGAAATTCTTCACTGTGGAAAGAATCAGTGGGCACAGGGAGGAGCAGTGAGCGGTGTCTGAGCGCTGCAGAGGAGCACAAGAGGCAGGAAGAGGAACCTCCTTTGGCTTTGTGCCGTCCTACAGGGAGCGTGTTCATGCTCCAAGTCTCTCGTTGGCCTGAGAATCCTCCTTGCAGAGAATCATGGAATCCTGGAGTGGTTTGGGTTGGAAGGACCTCACAGCCCACCCAGTGCCACCCCTGCCATGGCAGGGACACCTCCCACTGTCCCAGGCTGCTCCCAGCCCCAGTGTCCAGCCTGGCCTGGGACCCTGCCAGGGATCCAGGGGCAGCCACAGCTGCTCTGGGCACCCTGTGCCAGGGGCTCCTCACCCTCACAGGGAGGAATTCCCTCCCAAAATCCCATCTAACCCTGCCCTGCTTCAGGCTAAGGCCATTCCCCCTTGTCCTATTGCTACATGCCAGAGACATCCTTGTAATCTGATTTCCTGTTTCTCTCATAAATTCCTGTTTACAAAATGTATCCTATACAATTTTTTTTGACCAGCCAATCTGAGACATTGCCTGAACCAGACAAGAGAATCTTTTCCATTGTGCAGTTGCCTCAGAAAAGCTTTTAACACAAAACTGCACATCAGAAAATTCTCACAATAACCATTGCTAAGAATGTACCAGTGACCCTGGGGCTGTGCCCTCGACCAGCAAAAGAAATGATCCAGGATTACAGCAAATACCTGCTCCTGCATCTGAGCTTGTGCTGTTTGCTCCGGGAATTTCTGACCTCCCTGGAGATGGGGCTGTGCAGGGGTCACCCTTTGGTGAGGGGAGGAGGGAGTCAGTCACACCCACAGAGTGACTGCAGGCCACGCTCCCCTGGCTTGTGCAGATGTGTTATTGTGCATGGCAAAGATTTCATTGCTCCGATTTCCGGGGCTTTGGGGCATGCCTCTTTCAAAAGCTTCCTTTACATCACATATTTGCTGGAAACTTCTGGCACTCAGGGCTCCAGATTGCTACAGACAGATCTATTACCTCCATGCCTTGGGCTTTATGCAAATGCTGCAAAAGAAGAAGGAAATTTTACATAAATACAGACCCACACTCACTGTTTCCCATTCTTTTCACACATGCTGATTTTCAGCTTTTTGCTGCTGGATTTAATTGCATTCCCAAGCTGCCTCCCCTCTTCCCTTCTCACTAAAGTAAAACAAAACACCTGGGCTCTTGATCTTGTGTTATCCCTTATTTTCTTTTTTTGTTAGCACATCACACAGACCAGAAACTTCAAAAAGTGCATTGTTGAGTCTTTATTTCCATTAGCTGAGGAATGTTAAAACAATTAAAACCCCAACCTGCTGATGCCAGCAGAGCTCCCAGCAGGGGTGGGGCTCTTCTGCCAATACCCCACTGCAGCCAGCCCAGCTCATGGCTCTTGGGGACACTTTATATTGAAGATGGCAAGTGCCACACACCAGGCCTGGTGGGGCGGTCGTGCCAGAGAGGATCTCTGCCATTCCAGCCTGTTCCTCAGCCATTCCCTGCTTCCCAAGGCTCTTCTGGTCTCGCAGCCTCACAGCTGATCCCCAGGAGTGGATTATCCCCCTTGAGCCCAGCGTGCTCCAGGACGTGGAGAATTTGGCCTCTGGTTTCCTCTGCAGCTGCTGGAGCAGCACAAGGCAGAAGAGTTTGGATTTCCCCCTCTACAAATCTACCCCAGAAGTGGTGTCAGCCCAAAGCAGCACATTCATGTTGGAGGGCACCTGTGTGTGCCCCAAAACGTGGCTTTTCCAGGCTGTGGAGCTGCACCCACGTCAGACTGAATGGAAAGGGCCAAGGCTCTGTTTGGCTTCTGGCTGACCTCAGTCTTGGCAAACACCTGGAGGCAGCAAGCCCACGAGTGGCCAGCACTGCTTTCAGGCTCTTGGAAAGGTCTCCTTTGTGCTGCCTGGGAATTCAGAACTCCTGCCACCAGCTTCAGTCCTTCCCATCCCAGCTGCAGGAGGCAGTGACAAACTCCAGTCTGTTCTCTTCGAGGAGCCCGAGAAGAGACTTTCTTCACACTGCAACTCCCCCTTGTCCTGTCCCTCCACCCCTTCTCCAAAGAAGTCCCTCTTCAGCTCTCTTGGAGCCCATTTAGGCACTGGCAGGGGCTCTAAGGTCTCCTGGAGCTCTCCAAGCCGACCCTCCCTGTGTGCTGGTGTTTCTCCTCCTGGGCAGTTTACGAACCCTTTGTGAACCCTCTTGTTGCTGAGTGAAAGTGCATCTCCAGGCTGAGTCTGGTCTTGGAGTTGTAAAACGCCTCTCAAAGGCTAAAAATGCTTTTTCAGCCGCTGTAAAACCACTGTGAGCAGAAGGGGACCCTCAGCCTTGCCTGGCTCCTGGGAGGTGTTCCTGTCATCCTTACACGAGGCTTTTTCAGCTAATTGGCATCACCATGTGGACATCTGCTGTTGCTCAGTAGCACCTCCCTGCCACCGCATAACCTTTCCTGAAAAATGTGATTCTCGTTTCCCTCCAGCTTGACAAGAGACAGTTCCCAATACTCACTGCAAGGGCTTGGTCTGTTTAAAAGCTGGGATCCTGCAGGGAGTATCCAAGGCCTCTGAGCAGCAGCAAATCTGCAGCTCTGCGGAGGAGGCACCGGCTTGGAGCAGATGGAGGGGCCGAGTGGGAACGAGGTGTTGGTGTTTGAAGCCCACTTTGGCTTTGTGTCTTTCCCTTCAGCTCTCCTGCAGAGCTAATGACAATTGTAATGAATTCTGGCCAGGCCTACTTTCTAATATCCTTAATTTATCAGTCTGGTGTAGTGGCCAGGACACCATAAGGCACCTGAGATAGGTTCAGATCAGAGGTGTTTGGATGTTTCAGTGTGCTGGTTTCTCTGTTCCCAGTGAGCTGGGCAGTCCTGCTGGACACTTGGTGTTGCAGAATGTGGATCAGCTTTAAGGCAAAACCTTTCAGGATTGGGAGCAGGCTGGCTGGAGAGAGCAGGAGCAGGCTCTGGGCAGGAGCTCTGTGAATTTGCAGTTCCAGACAGAACGTGAACACCTGGAAAACCCCAGAAAAACCATTACACCCCATAACTGGTACAAAATTCCAGTAAACAAATGGGACGGAGCCTGCCTGGGTACCCCACTGCAGCCTGCCCTGGAGCTGTGCCCTGGATACACAGGGCTCTGCAGGAAAGCAGGCTCCCTCCCACCTGGAGCTGCTTGAGCCTCACAGCTGGAGAAGCTCCGAGAAGCTCTGGGGCCATGTTCTCCCTCTGTCTCTCCCAGGCTCTGGGGTCCTTGGATTCTCTTGCCTGAGGAACCGTGGTGTTTGACAGGCAAATTGTCTCATGGACATTTTCCACCCCATTGTCTCAAGCAAGCGGCTCAAAGGCTGAGCTGATCTCCTGCATATTTAAAGTGCTCAGCAGTGATTTAAGAGGGCAGCAATTACTCCACACGTCCTTCTGAAGGCTCAGTGGCTCAATAGGCTGGGTTTAAGGCTAATCCAGAGTGCATCATTCCATAGCAAGAGCAGTAGAGACAGTTTTGAAGGCCAGCAGCCGCAGGAGGTGCCTCAGGAGCAGTTTGAGCTCGGGCTGTGTCACAGTCATGGTCCCTGGCTGTTCCAAGGGCTTGGAGCTGGCAGGGATGGCTGGATTATTGGAGAGTATTCAGTGTGTGGAGGGGGGACTGAGGGACCAGTCCTGGTGCGGAGCTTTCCTGGGGCAAATCTGTCCCCAGGTATCGTTTGCACCGTCAGGGGATTGTGCTTCCCTAATTCCTGTCCATACCTGGGCAGTCCCTCGGGAGAGCCACTGTGGGGCTCAGGGAATTGTCATTCCAAGAGGCAATTATGTTAAAGCCTTAGGAGAGGCCTCCAAACAGCACAGCTGCTCTGGCAAATCCGCTCAGACGATGAAAGAACATTTGAAGTCTGACAACTTAATTTTCCTCTACAAACACAAGTACCAGAGGAAAATACCAGCTGGGCAAGCTGGATAACTGAGGAGTGGGAAGGGTTTTTGAAAGGAGAGCAGTGTCTGGAGACTGAAGCACTGATACTTCTGGTGATTTATTTGTAGTGTGTGCCTGAGCTTTGATAAATCATTTGGGATTCCAAGTACTTGAAGCCTCTGGGAAATGAGTTACAAAGTGCTGAAATCCTGATCTCCCTCTTCTCCCATGGCCAGTGGAGAGATCCAGCTGTTTCCAGCATGGGATCCAAACCACCCATGTTCAGAGAAGGGCTCTAAGCTCTCCTGGGGTGGCAACTGCAATAAATTATGGTCGTGAACCCCACATTCCTCTCGCTACTGGTAGAGTAAGAACCAGACAGATCTCCCTAAAGTGCATCCAAGGGTGCCTTTTTTCTTTAAATTTGCACATATGGGAAAAACAAACTTAAATTTAGTGGTATGGCTTTAATCAACTGAGTGAATAATGCACTCAGGGTGGAAGTTTTATCTGGGAAGGGAATAACCTGATGTTCAACTGGGAACCTTTAGGAGTTCCGTGGAAACAGCACCATCTTGGACATGGGTTTGGTGCCCACTTTGGAAATAACTCCATTATAACCATGATTCTCAATTTTAGGAAATCTTTCTACCCAAAGTCCTGCTGTGGTTATAGAAAATTCCTCATGCACAGGCCTGCACACTCTGCAGGGTGAGCACAACAGGCCCTGCCAGTTGACCAGATGACCACCGGTTCTGCTTTCACACGGTACCCTTCCTGCAGCTCCCATTTCAGAGCTGTTACATCTACCAGGATTTATCTGACCTTTGGATAAACCCCAGATCCTCATGTTGGCATCTCTTCCCTGCTCCTGCACATCATGCAGGGCTGAGGGTTCTGGAATCTCCCTGTGCAGTGCTGAGGCCCAGGGCAGTTTAATCCCTCTCTCACAACCATTTCAGAACCACCAAGCTCTGAACAGTAAGACAGTGGTGGAACTAATCCTTCAAAAGTCTTTCTTCTTGGAAAAGGGCAAAGCTGCAGGGAGCACAGAGTGGAGAGAACAGTATCTTGGACAGATCTCTCCTCAGTGAGCTTTGCAGTGGGCTTAGACTGAAAATGGAGGCACGAGATAACTCTTCACTAAGAGGAGCAGAAATGTTTTAGGTGAAGCTTTAAATCTCTCTCACCTCTTCCAAAATAGCACCTGAGGAGGCTGGAGATGGCCCAAAGCAGCAAGCACAGCTCTGCTCTGGTGGTGTTGGGAATGTTCCCATCTCCTTCTGCTTTGCACATGGACCACTCTGCTTTCCCTTCCCACTTTACCTTAACTGTGCTGTAGGATCCTCATGGTTCAGGGTCAGATGGAGCAGAGCCAGCATGTTCTTTCCTCACTCTGCCTGCTCCAATTACTCTGCTAATTACTAGTTGCTCATCATCAGCCCATTGCTCCTCTCTAATTCCTTTGAAGACCTGTCTCCATGTGCCAGGCACATCACCTGAGGAGCAGCAGCAAAAGCTCTGGGGGTGGAATTTCTCTTCCTGGAGCTGGGAATACCTGGGTCAGTTCTCGAGGGTATTTTACAGAGCTATTTTGGACATCTGGGGTTTCTATTTTGGACGTCTTGGTTACTACTGAAATAGTTTTTGACAAACTGGGAACACAGGCCAAAGCCCTGAGTCCGGGGAGTGTTTGGACAACGCTCTCAGGCACAGAGTGGAATTGCTGGGGGAGTCTTGTGCAGGACTTGGTGATTCTTTTGAGCCCATTCCATCTCAGGATATTCCATGATTCTGTGCCCATGATCCCAGGGAAATCAGTGCTGTTCTGGGTATAATCAGGATAACAAAAGTAATTCCCCTTCATGGGTCTGCAATAGGTGCCAAGCCTGGATTCTGCCTGGTCCTTCCAAGTCAGCTCCAGGCTCCAAAGAGATCTCTGGATATTTAAATGTGATCTAAGAGAATTCCAGCTGAAACCCCAATTCCAAATTCTTGGTGACCAGGCCTGGAATCCTCCCCTGTGAGGGGGGGCAGGCCCTGGCACAGGGTGCCCAGAGCAGCTGTGGCTGCCCCTGGATCCCTGGCAGTGTCCAAGGCCAGGCTGGACAGGGCTGGGGGCAGCCTGGGACAGTGGGAGGTGTCCCTGCCCATGGCAGGGAGTGGCACTGGATGGGCTGTGAGGTCCCTTCCCACCCAAACCATTCCAGGATTCCATGATGCTAAGTTTGGAGATGTCCATGAACATCCCAGAACCACAAGGGGAGGACAAAGCCTGGCTGATCCGAGGCAGGCGATCACCAGGTTCCAGAAGAGAGGAAAAGCAGAGTTGTCACCCCATTGTGCTCCCTCCAAAGCCATCTGTGTTTGCAGCCCTTCCCAGGACTGCTCGGGAGGGAGCCATCTGTGTTTTCCTCGGGAGAGACAGCTTGTGGGGAAATAGACGGGTTGTTAACGAGACAGGCAGATGGCACATCCAGCCGATGTCGTGATGACTGCACTCCAAAGGGATAATCAATAATCAGGCAATTAGGCTCGGCTTGGATCAGGAGGAGGCTGGAGACATTCAGGAAGATGCGTTTTTCAAGCCTCCTTTGGAGATTCAGGGCTGGAGCTTCTGCGGAAGCAGAGTTTTACAGGAACCTCCTGCAGATCACTGAGCGCAGACCCTTAATCACAGCTGATTGTTCACAGAGCAGCTGATTGGCAATACGGGAATATTTTATGGACTATAACTGGATTTTGTTTCAAAGTGAATGTCTCATCTTCCTCCATGATTTCTCTCCTCTTATCTTCTTCCACTTTTTTTGTTGGTTTGGTTTGGTTTGGTTTGTTTGTTTTAATTTTCAGGGTTGTTTTGGGGAATTTATTTAAATTTTATTTACTTAAATTAAAATTTCTGACTTCACAATATAATTTGAAGATAAGAGTCAAAAGCTTGTATGAAAAGAAAAAATCTTGTCCCTAACATAAAACGCTTCTCTGATAGATTTTATATGTGGATTTCAAAGAGTTTAAAATGACTGAAAAGGTTTTGGTGTGCTGACTTTCACTTTAATGAAGTGAGTTCCTTGAAACAAATATGGGTTCAGTCTAACCAAATAGTTCATTAGTGTAGGAGTCTAATTAACTTCCTGCACAACACAAAAAAAAAGATGCCGAAGGGAGGTTGAAATTGTTAAAATGTGGGTGTTTTTTACTGGCCAGGCTTGATTGCGCCTTTTTGACATCAGTGTTTGAATTTTTTTTTTCTACATGAAATACAGTTGAATATGAAATGCAGCCCATCTAAATTATTAACACTAAATATTTGCACTGAAGCAGACCAGTACGAAAAGGAGAAATTAAGCTGTGAGTATTGATGGATTGGCAGCACCTTCTCTTCCCCTAGAAATCCCCAGACAAACCCCCAAACAAAACACCTCTTGCAAAATGAGTTGTTAAAAGCCTTGGGAATTGGACCCATCCAATTCTGAGGAGGAAGAGCAGCCAGGGCTGGAACACTTGGAGACTCCAGATTTTTTATTTGCTGGAGTCCTCAGCCTGCCAGCAGTGTGAGGAGACCAAGCACGAGGAACTTAAACCAGACAAATTCAGATTGCAAGTAAAACATAAATGTTTAACAGAGGTTAACCCAGCTCTGGAACAATTCACAATAGGCACTGTTGGATTCTCAAGCTCCAGCAATATTTAAGTAAAAAAAAAACCAATTTTCTTTCTCCCAGAAAGATATTCTCCAGTTGAGATACACCGTAACTCAGACACAACCAATGACTTGGATTATGCAGAAAAGCAGATCTCGTGTTCAATCCTTTTTGCCCTGAAGTCTGACTCGTTTTGACAGACCTTGGACTGTGTTTCCCTGCCAGCTGTTACCTACGAGAGCTAGAATTGTTATTTCTCTCCTGCTGAGATTGGCTGGTTCTGCACTAAAACTGTGTTTTCCATGAGCCGTTTCTGGAAATCCCTTTTGGAGTTTATCGTGCACTCAGTGCATTTTGGGACTTCAGGCCAGTGAGGAGAAAATGTCCAATTTGTGAAATTTGGGGCACCTGGCTTTTGAAGAGACTCCCAGAAGCAATAATTTCAGGAAGAGAAGACAAACCATTGCCGGACTCATCCAGAATGTGACACTTAAATCAGACAAGCCTGGAATGTCCATTTTATGTAGATAAACATGTCCACACAAACCGTGTTATTATACCCCAATGCTGGGAGTAAACCAAACTGTCAGAGTCTGAGCTTTAGACTGAGCAGATACTTTTTATTTTATATTTTCCAGCTCTGAATTAATTAATCTCTCACCTATGTGAGCATTTTCGGCCATGGTCTCTCTGCACCTTTGCCTCTAGGCTGATGTGTTGAATGATGTCAGTCTGGGCATTGATGAATTCATGGAATCATGGAATGGTTTGGGCTGGAAGGGACCTTAAGGATCATCCAGTGCCACCCCCTGCCATGGGCAGGGACACCTCCCACTGTCCCGGGGTGCTCCAGGCCCCATCCAACCTGGCCTGGGACACTGCCAGGAATTCAACCGAATATTCCACAAATTCAGCAGAGAAGATCCGTAACTCCTCGCCTTCTTCTGGGATCAGGGAGCAGCTCCTCTGATCCCTCACCATGGACAGGGGTTTTGCTCCATAACCACACATTCCACAAGAAGCAGATTTTGGTTAAACACCCTGGACCACCTTGAACATGCCCCTGCCAGAGTTCAGCTCCTACTCACTTCATGAAGAGCCTCCTAAAATCCATCCCCCTCTTGCTCCAATTCGGGACACAGCAGGTGCACCATTGGCAGAGCCACGATGGAGAATTTGCATCCGCTTTGGAGATGCAAATCGTGCTCCTGGCTGGTCCATATTCCTCATGAATAATGAGCTCCTCGCCGGGAGAGGCTCTGGAACAGACCCTTCCCAGCTCCACAGGCAGAGCGGGTGTCGCTCTTCAGCCTCCTCAGCGATTCCAGGAGAGCTTCACCCCAGGCCGGTCGGATGTGGGAGCTCTGAGCTCAGCACAGCTGCACACAAACTGCTCAAAGGGGTGGGGAACCTCAGCAGGAAGCGCCGACTCAGGGCCCTGCAGCACTGCAGGCAAAGATGCTGATTTGGCTCCCAGGGATAAACGACAACCTTTTCTCATCAGTGCAAACTCACTCTTTTATGGGACAGCTTCTGCTTTTCACTAGAAATGTGTTTGGAGGGGAGGAGTGACTGTGCTTGGAAATTGAGATACTGAACAATAAAATCTTTATTCCAGATGTTTCAGTTTTTAACTTGCATTTTTATTTCACAACTTTTGAGTTTCATCTTTCCAAGTCAGGGAAAATGTGCAAGTCTGTAAAAGAACAAGCCATGGAAAATATCTAAACTTTCCATTTAATCTAGTTTTAAAGTTTTATTTATTGTTGGGGTACTGAAAAGTTCTGTTCTTGATTCAGTGATTTTCTTTTGCAAAATTTGCCGGTGATTTTTCTCCTCTGTTTGCTGCATTAAATTGGTATCTTTGTTGAAGCAGGGAAAGATGAAGATGCTTTCTCTTAGTCAGGATGTGAAGGGCTGTGTTTTGTGGAATCCCAGAAGGGTTTGGTTGGAAAGAACCTCACAGCCCACCCAGTGCCACCCCTGCCATGGCAGGGACACCTTCCACTGTCCCAGGCTGCTCCCAGCCCCAGTGTCCAGCCTGGCCTGGGGCACTGCCAGGGATCCAAGGGCAGCCACAGCTGCTCTGGGCACCCTGTGCCAGGGGCTCCTCACCCTCACAGGGAACAGTTCCTTCCCAATATCCCATCCAGCCCTGCCCTCCTTCAGCTTAAGGCCATTCCCCCTTATCCTAACATGAGCTGCCCTTGTGAAAAGTCCCTCTCCAGATCGATAGGAAATGTTTCTGCTCCTATAAACTCATTCTGACATTGTTTAACTTTTTAGCATTTATATTGTGCATTTTTCCTGTTTGTATTAGACATCAGGAGGAATTTCTCCATGGAGAGGCTGACCAGGCATTGGAACTGCCCAGGGAGTGGGGGAGTCCTCACCCCTGGAGGTGTCCAAGGAAGGCGTGGATGTGGCACTCAGCACTTTGGGCTGGGCACAAGGTGGAGGTTGGTGACAGGTTGGACTCAATTACCCTGGAGGGCTTTTCTTTAATGATTCTATAATTCTCCATTATTTTGTATTTCATTGTTTGTCAGTAATAGACCTCAACAGATGCTGCTATCAATGAATATCCAACAAAACTCTTTAAAAAGTGTCTAATGCTTTAGAGAAGTGCAGCAGTTCCTTTGCACTGATTGAAAATCCGATCTTTTCCACATCCAAATATCCTGTTTATACTGGAAAGTGTTTGATTACAGCAAGCTGCAGACATTTTAATCTAGAAAGAGAGGAGACATTTCAATCAGTGCTGAACAGCAGTGGAACTTAATGATGTGAAAAAAATCCCTAAAAGCCAGACTACATTAGCTCTTACATGATAACACATTATCTGTGCTAGAGGGAGCAGAGTGTTCATGAAATAATGGGGAAATACTAAAACTAATACACACTGGATCAGAATTCCTTTTCTGAAACCAGGGAGTATTTTTAGAAAGCTAGTATCTCACAGAATTCCTGTTTAATGAAGTATTATATCATGGAAATGAATTGTCAGATGTTAATTTCTGCTGAGATAGGAATTCTGAACTTGGGAAGGCTCTTTTCAGGTTCTCCAGCCAGTTTTCCAAGGAAATGAGGGTGCTGGGTTGGGGCTGCCTGTGCATAGGTTTCTGTCTGTTTGAACCCATGGGTCAAGTTCAAGCGAATCTGGGGAGGAATTAGAGGTGTCAAAGTTCAGACAGGTCCTGTGAATTTTGGGAAAATCAGAAGCCATATAAATGCAAGAGATCCCATAAATCAGGAATGGATCAGACACTGTCATGCCCCAGATCTCCACAGGTGTGAAGGTCAGTGCAGGAGCACTGCGTCAGCCCATGAACACAGCAACAATTCCTGAAGCCATGGGAATGGCCTGAATTCCTGCCTGCAGACCCTGCAGGCTGGAGACATTAATGTGGATTATACCAACCCCTCAGAGAAGGATCTGCATCCCTGCAGTGGGACAGGGGAACAGGTGGCCCTTCAGGAGCTGCAGTCCCTATCCTGGGGACACGGGAGGTGTGGGACAGACCCACACTTGTGAAGCTCATTGGTGCCTCGTCCTTCCCAAAAGTAATTTTTGCATTCAGACACTGGAGAAGCTCCTCGTGCCCCAGCAGGGCTCTGAGGGTCATTTCCTGAGAATATCTCCGGCATCTGTGAGCGGGGCTGACGCTAATTCCGAGTGACAGGAGCGTCTTCTAGCCCAGGGCATCGTCAGCAGGGCCGAGTGCTCGGAGATGACAGCCCGGCTCCCTCAGCACACTCGGGGCTGTCAGTCCCACTCTGCCGAGCCCGCCAGGGCTCTGCTGGGCTGATTCCAGGGACAGCACAACAGCGGCAGGGGAAGGGAGCGTGCCCGTGGAAACACGCCGAGGTGTGGAGGGACGAGGCTGGCAGGGTGAGGGGATGAGGGACGGGGTGAGGGAGGCTTGTCAGCCCCAACCGGGCTGGAATGCGGGCTCAGGACACGGAGCTAACTCACCTGGAGCCAGGGATGATGATTACAAGATTGGGATGCTGCCTGGAAGTCCTGCTGGAGACAGTCCTATCCTGCTCCAGCTGGGATAGGGTTCATTTGTTGCTGGCAGCCCCTGCAGTGCTGGGCTTTGGGGTCGTTGTGGGAACAGTGCTGGCAACACTCTGAGGCTGAGCTGGGGCTGAGCAGGGCTCGCTCTGAATCAGGGAGTTTTCAGCATCCTTGCTCTGCCAGAGAGGAGCTGCACAGGAAGCCAGGAGGGAGCACGTCCAGGACAGCTGAACCGGCCACAGGGATATTCCAGGCCAGGAAACATCGTGCTCAGAGTATGAACTGTACCCAGTTGTAAAAAAGGAGCCATCTTGTATCTTTGGGAAAGGAAATAGGGAAGATCCATCCCTGTGATGGGGGGTGTGGACTTCACACCTTGGCTGGAGAAGGGGCCCTTGTGCTTCGATCCCAGAACGGTTTGGGTGGGAAGGGACCTGAAAGCCCACCCAGTGCCACCCCTGCCGTGGCACCTTCCCCTGTCCCAGGCTGCTCCCAGCCCCGTGCAGCCTGGCCTGGGACACTGCCAGGGATCCAGGGGCAGCGCCAGCTGCTCTGGGCACCCTGTGCCAGGGCTCACCATCCTCTGAATAAAGAATTCCTTCCTAATCACGGGCCACTTTCCTTCTGGAGAACATTTCCACAAGAAAAGGGCTGGGTATGAAACCGAGCTTGTTCCCCTAAGCTTAAGATCATCCCTGGGAAAGCACAGAAGGATGTGAACTTCTCCCAGAGCTGGGATGGTGCCTACAGGGTTACACAAATGTCCAAAGAGCTGTGAGCAGGATATGGGGAGGGAGAGAAATCTCTTGGATGTGCCCTTTTAATGCACAGGGAGCAGCTGTTCCCTGGTTTTTCAGAGATTCTTCTTCCCAACGTTTGAAACACTGGTGTTTGTATTGAGATATTGAATAATAAATATCTTTAATTTTCAATGGTCTGAGGGGGATTTGAGGTGACAATCTGGGGTCAATGCTGTGCAGTCAGTGCAGCTCAGGGGAAGAGCTGAGCTCTCACAGAGTGGGGGTCTGGCACAGGGCCCCCACTGCAGGCAGCCCTGGTTGATGGATCCCTCCTCACTGGGACTCACAGGGCAGCAGCATTTGAGGGAAGCACCTTGACCTCTCTTCTTTTGGTATCTGGAGTTCCTGAACCCAGTATTACAGGAGGTAAAATAACCCAGGGCCGTGCAAAGCCCCAGAAATAAAACAGGAGAGCGTGTGGAGCTCTGGGCTGGAAGCTCTGCAGAGGTCCAGGGAAATCTGCTGGGATCAGTTTTCACATTTTTCGGATCGCTGGGAATTTTTTATTTGGCTTGAGAGAACCACCTCTTTTGTGTTCCTGTCCAGAGGGAGCATTGGGCTCCTCGAGAATTGCTCAGTTCCTGGTTTAATGCAGAATTTCAAATCAGGTCTAAAAGAGCTGCCAAGACCTGAGTGAGACAGGTGCCCTCACTCCACCTCCCTGGAGCGAGGTCCAACATCCCACTTGAGCCAAAGAGCAGGAAAGCTCTTGTGGGCCCAGCAATGGCCCGAGGTGTCTGGGCAATTCATCTGTACTGGGAATATTGACCCTTTTACTCCTCAGATTTACCTGTCTCACAGAGCTGGGCTGAAACGGATTAATTAGTCCTTGGCTAAACACTCTGAGATTCTCAGATGAAAGGCAGCCTGGAAGTCCAAAGGATGCAGAGCATTTATTACCGGCTGAGAGACACATGAAGAGCTGTAGAGTGTTGAAAGGAGTCTTGCCAATTAATTTACATCTAAACAGAAGTGTTGGGGTTGTTTTGCTGAAAGTTTTGCTTTTCTGAAAATTGAAAAATAAGAAGTCAAACCAAAAAAAAAAAGTAAACATGGAAAGGGTTGAGACTCATTGGATAATGTGATGCCATTCCATGTTCAGTTTTGCTGATGAAAGCTTTAACACTTGAAAATTCAGTGATTCTCTGATTCTCAACAATAATGCACAGGAAATATGGAAAGGCTCCTTTATTGCTGTGAAAAGCAGGTGAAATAAAGCTGCTAAGAAAGTGAGGATGCTGGGGTGAACCAGCCTGCCCACAAGGAAGGAAAAATGGTTTGGCTGCTTTCTCCTCTGAGCTGAAATACAAGATGTAACCAGAGCACTTAACCCAGGAATAAATCATTGGAGTTTCGAAAATGTGTTAATGAGGTGCTAATTAAAGGTAGGGAAGGAGGAGGGAGGGGTAGAGCAGAGGCAAGGGGAAGGATCTGCCCTGCAGAGCTGCCCCAGCCCTGGGCCCAGCACAGCAGGGACCTGGAGCTGCTGGAGAGCCCAGAGGAGGCTCCAGGATGAGCAGAGGGAAGGAGCAGCTCTGCTGGGAGGAAAGGCTGGCAGAGCTGGGATTGTTCAGCTGCAGAGGAGAAGCTTTGGGGTGACCTCACTGTGGCCTTCCAGGGCCTGAGGGAGCCACAGGAAACATGGAGAGAGACTGCAAGGGATGGAGGGACAGGACACAGGGAATGGCTTCCACTGCCAGAGGGCAGGGATGGATGGGATATTGGGAAGGAATTGTTCCCTGGGAGGTTGGTGAGCCCTGGCACAGGGTGTCCAGAGCAGCTGTGGCTGCCCCTGGATCCCTGGCAGTGTCCCAGGCCAGGCTGGACAGGGCTGGGAGCAGCCAGGGACAGTGGGAGGTGTCCCTGCCCACAGTAGGGGTGGTATTGGGTGGGCATTAAGGTCCCCTGAAACCACTGTGGGATTCTATGATTAAAGTTTTGTTTTAAAATCAGTGAAACTCCTGAATGAGAGGTGATTTTATTGCCTCCTTTTGAATTTTGAAAGAAATTAACATGAAACCCCTTGGCTCCAAAGAGTTGCTGCTGGCAGACCTGGGGAGCGATGTAGATCTGCTGTGGAAGCTCCATCATCAGCTCCTCATTTCAGGATCACATTTGTAGTTTTCTGTAACATGACAGCTGTGGTAGCCTACAAAGGGGCTGGAGGGGGCTTTTCCCCTCTTCCAGCAGCTCCTGGGCACCAGCTCTGGGAGCAGCAGAAGTGCCTTGCCTTGTCCAGAGCCTCAGGAGAAATACCCACTGGGTGCCTCCCGTGCAGAGCAGCGAGGGCAGAGGTGGTGGGTGGACACAGGGGGCAAAAAACAAGAGATGAGACAGACCTTGAGCAGTCCAGGCGGAGATCGAGGGGCCCATGAGCACCTGAACACCATCGTTTGGACTCTGCAACTAAAAACACAGACCAGGCTTGGGGGAATTACACAGAGCTGTGCTGCCAGTCCTCACCAAGGTCCAGAGAGACAAGGAACCAATCTGTGCTCAGATCAAAGCCCCTCTTTTGGAAATACAAGAGTTGAGCTTTCCACAGAGATCACAGAGCTCTTGTTTGCCATTCTTGCAGTGCAAAGTCCACAAAATCTACAAGTGTAATAAAATTTGGTGTGTGGGGAGAGGAGGGGAAGAAATGTAAATTTGTGTTTTGATGATTTATCTTGAAAAACAAAAAAAAAATCTCATCTGAAGGATCTGAAGCCTCTTGATAATGAGACCTGTTGATTCCACCCAGATTGTGTCTTTGTTTGGATGCGTTTAAGAAAGTGAATTGTATTTGTCAGTAAATATTCACTCCAGCAATATGGGGAATATGGCTTTTTTATGGAATCCCAGGACAGTTTGGGTTGGAAGAGACCTTAAAGCTCATCCGGTTCCTCTGGTTCTGCAGGGACACCTTCCAGCAGCCCAGGGTGCTGAGAGTCCCTTCCCAAGGTTTTGTATCCTCTGGTCCCACCCACCTTCTAAAGCCGAACGACTCATGGATGTTCCCAAATAGCCTTTGGGGTATTTTGGGACAGAAAAAGGAGGTGGTCCCAAGGCAGTCACTTCTTTCTCTTTTTTTTTGTTTGGTTTGGTTTGGTTTTTGTTGATTGACCCTGGCCTCAGTAAATCTTTTATTTCTAGGAAAACCACAGGATAGAAAAGAAGGGTTTGTTGTTTCTTTATGCGTTAACTTGACCTTAGTGGATTTTCAGGACAGGTCTAACCTTTGCCTGCTGCTGGTACCAATTGGAACATGTGAAGAGCTCAAAGGATAGGCTGGGAGCATGGGAAAGGCTGGAAAATAGGCAGGGATACATAAAGATACAGCAGCAAACAGATGGGGGGATTTTGAAACGAGCAATGCACAGCTCATCCCATTGCTCAGAATCATCCAAGGGAAGCGTCCTGTGTCCTCTGGGACTCAGAGTGGCAGAAAACCTTCTCCGGAAACTCTCTAAGTCCTTTCACCCTGAATTCAGATGTTCAGACTTCCACGTCAGTTGGTAATCCCAGCACAGGGCTCTCATGTGATGAGGGAATTCTGCTCTGAGGTGTCCCTGCCCCAGCTCCCTTGTGCCCAGGGAAAGATCTGAGTTACAATTCTGCTCCCAGAAACCTCTCCCTGAACCACCCCTCTCCTCTGTAGGGCAGCTCCTGGAGCTGGGGCACAGCTGATGTGATGGTCAGTGACATTTTCCACCTGGTTTCCCAGGAAGGTCTGCAAAGTATCCACACATCAGCTCTGACCTGAAGTCTGATAGTGATCAGTCCTTGAAAAACTGAAGATGAAATGTCCTTGCTCTGAGGCTTTCTTGTAAGCCAGGAAGGGAGGGAAAGAAAAACGCCTCTGTCTCTCCAGGAGCAAAGTGCTGCTCCCAAAAGAGATTTGAGTGACCTGACAGGATGGATGCAGGGAATGGCTGCTTTGATGGCACTGCAGGAGGGGAGAAATCATTCCCCGTGCTAAGGCCTAATTCTGGTCTGTATTTCAGACAGTCTCTGATGCTCTTGGTGCGACTCGTGTGTCAGGTGTGGGTTTCAAAGCAGAAAGGCTCCCTCTGAAGCAGTATTTTGGCCGTGGACAGCTTAGCACAGTTCTCTGGGCTGGCCTTAGTCAGATACAAAGTCTAAACAAACAATGAGCAGAATCTGCTCTCCTTTCCCACAGCTGCCTGGCAGGGGGCTCAGCTGCAGGTACAGCTCATTTGTCAGTAATGCCACAAGCCTCAGTGCCCCCTGCAGTGCTTCCATGGACTGGTTCTACGGATCACCTCCAGCGCTTCAACAAACGCTCCTGGTTTGCACCCAGGGAAGCAAAGATGGGGTAGGACTTGCTAAATATGGCAGGAATTGTGACGGAATTCAGCAGAATGAGAAGTGTTTAGAATGAATCATGGAATCCCAGGAGGGTTTGGGTTGGAAGGGACCTTAAAAATCATCTCGTTCCCACCCCCTGCCATGGGCAGGGACACCTTCCACTGTCCCAGGGTGCTCCAAGCCCCGTCCAACCTGGCCTGGGACACTTCTGCAGAAGCCACAACCTCATCCCAACCTTTAATTTCAAACACCTCTCTTACACTCCACCACTCTCTTACTTTTTTTGAGCGCTCCCACACATAAAGAATGCAAGGCTGCTCTACCTGCGTCCTTCCCTGAACCGTACCAGTCTAGTTTAGACCCAAATTAAGTTGTGGGCCCTCTGAGGCAGAAATAAATCACCTGCCATGGCTACAGAGCTCCCATCAGCTCTGGCAATAATTGTTAATCATGAGTAGCTTTGTGATTGGCCAACCCTTCTGCAGAAGTACCACAGACTCCTTGTGTGGGATGTGTGTGCACCGAGGTCCCAGAAGCCATCTGAGGTCCTCAGACAGTTTTATGCACTCAGTCAATTTTATACTCTCAGCCAACTGTATATACTCAGCCAATTTTCCATACTCCCCCTTAGTGCTGGGAAAAACCTACTCAGGCAGGTAATGCCTTTCCCTGTCCAGCACGCAAGCTTGGGCTCTGTAAGGATTTTCCCCACCCCAACACCCTTTCCACAGGGAATTCTCCTCTGGACTGGCCCTTGCCTCTGTTACCTCAGAGGTACAGACAGAGCATCTGTGGAGCTCCTCTAAGCTTTTCCTGCTGACACTGTGAGAGGTTTCATCCTCCTCAGCCACCTGCAAATCACCTGTGCTGGAGGAGCAGCTCCTGCCCTTTGCACCCAGTGTTCACGCACTTGTGAGCTCACATCCTGTGCTGCTGGACCATCTCCAGACAGCTCCATCCTGACCTTCCTGGGCATTCCTGGACAGCCGGACATGTGAGGTGACCCCAGCTGACACTGTGGGACAATGGACTCAGCCTGGACATTCGGGGTGACTTAATTGGGACCTTCCAGGACCTGAAGGGGCTACAAGAAACATGGAGAGAGATGTTGGACAAGGGGCTGGGGTGACAGGACGCAGGGAATGGCTTCCCACTGCCAGAGGGCAGGGATGGATGGGATACTGGGAAGGGATTCCCCCATGTGAGGGTGGGCAGGCCTTGGCACAGGGTGCCCAGAGCAGCTGTGGCTGCCCCTGGATCCCTGGCAGTGTCCAAGGCCAGGCTGGACGGGGCTGGAGCAGCCTGGGACAGTGGGAGGTGTCCCTGCCATGGCAGGGGTGGCACTGGGTGGGCTTTGAGGTCCTTCCCAATCCAATCCATTCTGGGATTCTGTTTATGAAGCAGAAGGGACAGCAAGTGTCCCACATAGCACGTGCAGGGAAATGTGGAGTTGGTTCTTAACCCATTTAGCAAACTCCTCACAAATTCTGGTGAAGGATTCATGGATATGGAGCAAGTAAAGAAAATCTCTGGAGCAGGTTAGTATTTTCAAGGTTGTGCCAAATTTTACAGACAACATTGTGTGGTCCAACTTCTGCTCCCTGCCATGGTCCTGGGGCAGTGCTGGGAGATTCTCTGTGTGCCTGGAACTGCTGCGCCCAGAGAGTGGCACCGAAGGGCTCTGGCAGCTCAGGGGCTGAAGCAGCATTTGCCAACAGAATTGATCGACTTTAAGGCCTGGAAAAGTGCTTTAGAGAATACTAATTGTTTTCTAATTTGTTTTTTTGGAGGACCCTGTTTTCTTCTCTCCAACTTCACTAAAGCAAATCCATGGATTTGTTTCCCCAAGGCTTTATTTAAAACATTCTCAATCCAAAGGCAGAACTCAAAATCTTTTCTCTGTAGATATTTTTTATATTTGTGCTTTTTAATGAAACAACTTTATGATTTACTCTGTTCAGTCATGAATCTGAACTGTCCACTTGGGATTTGTGTTAAAAAGAGGTGAGTTGATTATGGGCTGGCAGTACCTTCTCAGGTGCCTCCACTTAATCAATATTTTCAATTAAAATGGTGACTATCTTAATATCTTCTCTTCCATCTGATATGGTTGAGGATTCAGGACTTTATGGCAGTGATACTCAGCTAGAAAACTTGGAACAGCTGGAACCATGGAATTATGGAATCATGGAATGGTTTGGGTTGGAAGGACCTTAAAGCCCATCCAGTGCCACCCCTGCCATGGCAGGGACACCTTCCACTGTCCCAGGCTGCTCCCAGCCCCATCCAGCCTGGCCTGGGACGCTGCCAGGGATGATTTTCAGTCCAGCAGCTCCTGGAACCTCCTCCTTTTGAATTTGTTATTCTGCCTCCTGCCTTTCCCCTGCTTTACAAACATCCTGTGCTGAGCTGTGACAGAGCCTGGGCAGTTTAATCCCAGAGTCCAGGCAGGTGCTGCCATGGGCCAAAACAAAGAGCAAAAAAGCAGATCCTGCTTTTTCATTCTGTCTGGGCTACAGAATCTGGAATAGCACAGCACCTTGTGCTCCATCTCATAGCACTGATCCACCCCCGAGGCAGATAAAGAACATCTATTGAATATAATTATAATTAATCTATCTATTATAGCATAGCATGGAGAAGGGAGGCCTTGGGAGAGCTCATTGTGGCCTTCCAGTACCTAAGGGAGGCTGCTAAAAAAGTGGTAGTGACAGGAAAAGGGACAATGGGTTCAAACTGCCAGAGGGCAGGGTTAGATGGGATTTTGGGAAATCCCTGTGAGGGTGGGGAGGCCTGGCACAGGGTGCTCAGAGCAGCCCTGGCTGCTCCATCAGAGCCCTGAGCACCCTCCTGCAAATCTCTGCAAAACCCAATTCAGCCTTTAAAGCAAAACTCTCCCTGTGTGTATTCCCTGATCCTCCAGGACTGTGGAAAACCCTGTGCTGGGCTGCACAGTCCCTGAATTTTCAACATCAAACCTCCCTCTGTCCAGTCTGAAATCTCCCCAAGTTGTAAAATTGTAAAGGAAAATTCTGATGCTTTGAGGAGCGATGACATCAGATTGTTCTGCTTCTGTTTTCTGTGGATGCAGAGTCTGTTGTCCAGATGGTGGATCCACCCTCCATATTCAGTAGTGACAGCCTGCTCTTCTTACAGGGAATTTGTGCTAATTAAAAAATAGCATTTTACTGAAAATAGAATAAAAATATTTGGAAGTTTTGGAGCATTTTGGAAGCAAATAAAAATACTGGAAAGAAGGGCAGCAGTTCTGCCTCCCAATCAAAGCAAGGGTTTTTTTGCCTTAATTTCTTAGGAAAGTTGGGGTAAATTTTTTTAAGGAGACACGGGATGAGGATTTCCTTTTTAGGGACGACACTTTTTAAGCTGCAGAGCCTGACTGGTATTGAGTGGTGAGAGTGGGAGAAATTTCACTCACAGTGCCTGGGGACTGTTCCAGCTCAGGGCAGAGGCAAAGTCCATGGGAGTAAGGAAGGGAGGGAGAAACAAATCCCTGTCCCTTCCTGCAGAGAAAGGGAAGCTCCTGCCCTCACTACTCCCATCCAGGTGGGGAGACACTGACACAAGTTGTGGCTGCCCCTGGAGCCCTGGAAATGTCCCAGGCCAGGTTGGATGGGGCTTGGAGCACCCTGGGGTAGTGGAAGGTGTCCCTGCCCGTGGCAGGGGGTGGATCCTTAAAGTCCCTTCCAAGCCAAACCACTCTGAGATTCTGTAATTCCATGATTTCTTGTTGTTATGCCACGAGCTGATCTGGTTCACGGTGCTGGGAATGGTGCCAGCTATGGGGCAAGACTGGAGCCAGGAAAAAGAGGGAATGGGGAGGAAAAGGGCCCCGAGCCCGGCTGAGTCCATGTCTCTGTGAAGGCTGAAAAGCATCCAGGTCTGTCAGACATGAATTCCTCTCCCTTGCTGATGTTCGTCCAGGTTTTCCCAGTAGAAAACCAGTCAGAAATGGTGGCCTGAAATCAAGTCAGGGACTCACTTGTCACCTCTCAGTGCCGTGCTCCAGAGGACCGAAAAACTGCAAAGTAGGCCAGAAAAATATGGGAGACAGAAAATTCTTTCCCTGTGGAACTGAATTCATTCTGCCAAGAAGGATTTGTGCTTTTGGGAGAGGTTTCCTTTTTTTCAGCATCTGATTGGGATCTTTTATTTTTCTCTCTTTTTTCCACTGAATTCCTTCAAATGCTTCCTTGATTTTCACCAGTGTCATGTGGAGCCCATCCTCTGGGTCAGAGGAAACACTAAATCGGGATTTGCAGATAAAATCGGCAAATTGCACAAGTAAACAGCAAAAGCCCCTGGCATGGACACGTCCCCTTAATAATGAATCATTGCCAAGCATCAGATGCTGAAGGAGAGGATCTCCTGAATGAACTAGCTCCTAAATCTTTCCATTCACACTGAAGGAAGAAGCCAATGCCACTTTCCAATGAATATTCCAGGTCACAGGAAAACAGGCTGTTAACAGGCAACATCCAAGGGAATAAAAGCAGGTAAATGAAAGGATTTAGGTTTCAAGCCTAAGTGTGCATTCCAAGGAAGAACTGAAGTTTACATGCGTAAATATAAATAAATACAAATACAAAACCAAGTATAAATGTAATTAAAACAGTTTAAGTGCTGAGAAAGTTCAGAGTGTTACCACAACAAAGCAGCCAAGTGAGGTCCCTGGAAAGGCTTCTAAACATGTTACTGCCCTGGAAAAGCCATAGGTTTTGGAGGAATAGCTTGTAGGGAAATGTGAACGTGTTTCCTCACAGAAGTTTGGTCCTATTCACACTCAAAAATTCCCTTGGAGTGCTCAGGCCCTGGTGGGTTGGCCCTGGCTGGAATCCAGGTGCTCCTAGAGCTGCTCTGTCCCTGCCCTTCCCAACTGGACAGGGCAGAGGAAATGGGATGAAAGGCTCTGGGTCGGGATAAGGACAAGGAGAGATCACCCAACAGTTGCTGCCTTGAGCAAAACAGACCCAGCTTGGAGAATTGAGTTTCATTTACTGCCAATAAATCAGAGTAACATAATGAGAAATAAAACTAAATCTTAGAACCCCTTGTGTGGTGCCCCCAGGAACCAGGTGGACCTTCCAAAGGAAGAGCCTCTTTTCCCGTGTGTTTGTTCCCATTGAAAGAAATTTTTTGGCAGAGGGGGAGCGGTGGTTTTGTTCTCATTTCTTGGCACGTCCCTGCTGAACTCCTGCCCTGCAAGTGAATGAAAGCAGTATTTTATTCCCTGTCTACAAGACACTGCTGCTTTGGAGGCTGGAGTGTAATGAACTTGCTGCTTATTACAATTAACAAATAAATCCCTGCACCTTTAAATTAGATCATAAATCTCTCTGTGCAGTTCAATACTGCAGTAATGATGTTTTCCTTCCCAGAAGAGATTCTCCAGTGATAGGAGCCAGGCAACTTCTCTTCCAAACAATGCGACCCCGAGGACATTCCCTGTGACACATTTGGCCTTTTTGTCAGTGGCTTCCATCCCTCAGAATTGTCTGAGATGTGGTTTGAACACAGCTCTGCCAGCTGGTGAATGATACCAGCTTATGCTGCAGAGAAAATGACTTTCTGGAGTTTTCCACAGGACTCTGGATGTGGCCTTTGGGAATGCAGTGGTTTATTGGGATTGTGGTGCTGCTGGGCTCATGGTGGGACCGGATGAACTTGAAGGCCTCTTCCAGCTGTGATGATTCTGTGGGATTGATCTAAAGGATTGAACTTGACCTCCACACTTGGAGCCCGTGGATCCTCCCCCTCTCCTCTCAGACTCAGGTGCTCCTGCTTGGGAGGATTTTCCTGTCCTTCTCTCTCTCTTGTTTGTCCTTCTGCTTTCTCCGACACCGACGTTGCCTCTGTCTCCTCCCGTGACATTTGGCAAAATATTCACTCAAGGCTCTGTTTGCTAAGGGTTGGTGCCACTCCAAGCTCCCAGTAATCAAAACTGCTGCTAATTAGGTGCAGTGCAATTGAATCACTGCCTTTCAGCAAATCAAAGACACAATCCCAATTAACAATAATAATTCAAAACAATTACGCAGCTACTGCTGGACTTATTTTCATCCAACTTGCTGTAAATGAGCCTTTTCTCCAGCAGGCCTTTAGCTCCCAGGTAAACAAAGCAAATAACAACAACTCTATAACGGGAAAAATCAATAAAAGATCATTTGCAACTTGTAAAAGGTTTGCAAATCTGAGCATGAAGAATAGATTGCATTTATGAAGTTTCAATAAATTGTGTGTTTACAAGGCGGAATTTGAAACAACTAAGACTGAGGTTTCCAGAGCAGTCTATAGGGATGGAGATTAGAAACAGCAGAGTGTTTAAAACACGGGGGCCCTCTTTCTCTCTCTTTCTCTCCCTCTCTCCTTGTGTTATTTTTTGGCAGAAATTCCCAATGGAATCAGGAAGGAACTTCAGCAGGAGTTTTGCTTTTGAATTTACAGAACCTTTCAAGTGCACAATTTTTTTTGGTTTCATTGTAAGATCAGATTTTTTCTGGTGACAAAACAGAAACAGAACTGGCCTGGGAGGGTGCAGGCCCTTATTTCCACTGTCTGGAATTCTACTTTACCCCCAGCACTCCCAGCTAAGGAAGATCCTTTAGGATGTGCCAGGTTTGCTCTGAAACAAAGGCAATTCTTCCTCTTTACTAACCCCAGAAGCAGCTGAGTGAGACTTGGTAGGAGGGGCAGGACCAATCTGCACTTCCTCGTGTTTCTGTTTTTCCTGGATTTAGATTTGTGGTACGAGTGTTGGAGCAGCTGGAGGCACCAGCCTTGTCCCTGGGGTTGGGTCATTCTGGCTGAATATGTTTATTAAAGCATCTTTTCTAGAAATTGGCTAAAGACTGTGGATTTTGGTCATTGCAAACAGCTACCTTTGCTATTTGCAAGAATTAACACAGAGGAAAACCTGCTCTGGGACCTACTCCAAGGGCTAAGGAAGCCTGGAGAGTTCCCAGGACTGAGGAGGCACTGGAAGTTTTCCTTTGGCTGGGGAATTTGTTTGGCTGTGAAAGGTCACAGTTGTTAAACTTTAAGTCCTTGCCCTTCTGTTTTATGCAGAAGCCCTTTCAGATTTAATGGAGGAGTCACTGGAGTGTGGCAAGTGAAGGTGTGAGGGCCATGGCAGAGCACTGTGTCCTCCACCGTCCTTCCCACAAATTCCTGCAAACTGGAAACTGGAGAAATCCCTCTGGCTCCTCAGGGAATGGCACCGAAATGTCTCTGCTGGGAAGGCTGTTTGTCCTTAGCTGGAGACATCACAAAACCTGGAATGCACCACTTCTCTGGGTCCCACTGAGAATCATGGGGTGGTTTGGCTGGGAAGGGACCTTAAAGCCCACCCAGTGCCACCCCTGCCATGGGCAGGAACACCTTCCACTGTCCCAGGCTGCTCCATGCCCCATCCAGCCTGGCCTGGGACACTGCCAGGGATGTGGAGTCCACAATCTCTCGGGGAAAGAGCCATCTCTCCAGTTTTCTATTAATATATTTTATTAGTATCTTGGTCTTCTTTCACCCTACAAATTTTCAGGCTTTCATCTCAATTCAGTGGGTCTTTCATTTCCAGCCAGGACATTTTATGGCCCCAGCATTGTGTCTCCATATGAGCAATCCCACATGAGTTCTGTTGGATCTCTTTTTCATGGCTAAAACAGCCTGACAGAGGCAGCACTTCACTGGAGGAATCTTCTGCCCAGCTCCCTGCCCGCTTTGGTTTCGTTTTTGGCACCTGCCTGTCACTCCTTTACTGCTGTTGGTGCACAGCTGTTCCAGGGCTGCTCAGTGGCCTCCAGGCTGTGACCTGGCAGCTGGACAATCCCAGCCCAGCAGCTGGACAATCCCAGCCCAGCAGTTGGACAATCCCAGCAGTTGGACAATCCCATCCCAGCAGTTGGACAATCCCAGCCCAGCAGCTGGACAATCCCAGCCCAGCAGTCGGACAATCCCATCCCAGCAGTCGGACAATCCCAGCCCAGCAGTTGGACAATCCCAGCAGTTGGACAATCCCATCCCAGCAGCTGGACAATCCCAGCCCAGCAGTTGGACAATCCCTTCCCAGCAGTTGGACAATCCCAGCAGCTGGACAATCCCAGCCCAGCAGTGAGACAATCCCAGCCCAGCAGTTGGACAATCCCATCCCAGCAGCTGGACAATCCCAGCATCTGGACAATCCCAGCAGTTGGACAATCCCATCCCAGCAGCTGGACAATCCCAGCAGTTGGACAATCCCAGCCCAGCAGTTGGATGATCCCATCCCAGCAGCTGGAGCTCTGCCTGGAGTGTGTGTGATCCTTGAGAAACCTTGCTGTAGTAACGTGGGCTCTGGACCTGACCTGCGGGTCCCTGATCCTGAGGGGGATCAGTGCAGCCAACCCTGGAACGTGCCAAGCCCTCAGCACGCCCTGGCACTGGTGTGCCCCTGCCTGGGTTAGTGGGGGCCAGGTCACTCTGCCACTGCCACAGGAGCTGATCCCGGCTCCAGGTGAAACTGCACCTGCTCGCCAAGAAGTCCTTGTAGTGAAATGGCTCCATAATGAATATCCTGATTAATCTGAGTGCCTATGCTAATGAGAGCAGTGCAAAGTCATCTGGAATCCCAGAGGCTCTGCCATTCCCCTCCAATATGTACCACTTGATATTAGGGAAGGGAAGATTTTGCTAAGAGAGGGAAGCATGAATAATGTATTGCTGGATAATGGTAAACAGTGATTATTATTTCTCCTTTGCCTTGGATGTACCAGCATTGTGTTAAAGACAGGCTTTGTTTCAGAGGAAAAGGATAATTGGAAACAGGGAGGTGATGCAGTGTCTGGCAAATTACAGTCATGTGAGTGTGGCAGATGGTGCCACCATGTCTGACAATTGCTGCGACACCAAATTACTTCCTCGAGTCAAGAAGGCCAATTTTTGCTGGATTTGTCTGTGTTTGCAAAGGATAAACAAACCTGTTTGCGTGGAAATGTGGGAGGGAGCCTGGAGAGAGCCCCCCCAGCCCGCTCTGTCTGAAGTGCTGAGGGGGCTTTTAAGGTACAGAGCTCTGGGGATACCTCTGTTATCCCCAGGCAGCTGCAGAGATCTGTTGCTAATCTGCTCCAAAGCTCTGACTCCCAGTGGGACCAACACTGGGCTAAACTGGGGCTGCTGGAGGGGCTGGAGGAGCTGCTGCAGGAGCACAGAAATTCCTGTCTGCGAGGCAGAGTCTGCACTGGCACAGCCATGCTCAAGGCAGAGCCAAAATGAATTTATCCAAGTCCAGCAATGCCACAGCAAGCTCACTGCTGTGACCACAGCTGGTGGACCAGAGGTGTTCAACAGCTGGTTGGAATGGAGGGTGTTGTTGGTCAGACAGCCCTGGGGGATTTGTGGATAGTCCTGCACTGCTTTGACTTTCCACTGACTGGAAATACGTCCACAGCTGAGGTGAGATTGGCACCTACATAAAAAATTTGTCCCCACTTCTGATTAACACATAGGCAGAAATCTGCTCCTTAAAGTCTCTGTGTTCCAGGGCCCCAACTGTACACAGGGAATTATGTCCTCACTCATTTACTCCTGCCTAGACTTAGGATTTACTTAATTGGGTCAAGGATTCCTCTCATTACAGCTGAAGTCTTTATTATAATCACAGTGGTGGGAACAGCTGGGCTGCTCAAGGAACATCACATCAGGTTGATGGTTGGGCTTGATGATCTTACAGCTCTTTTCCAGTCTTAACAATTCTCTGATTCCATGATTCTGTGATCACCCAGGTGCAGGTCCCTGAGCAGGGCTGGGCTGAGGCTGAGGTAGCGTTTGCTGCTCTGCCTGAACTCTCGTGTGGTATCACTGAAACATTGAATTATTCAGCCCCATGAGCCCGGGGTGAATCATCACCAGAGTGCTGCTGTCACCCTGATAATGTCACAGCAAGCCAGCGCTCAGGTGGTGCCTGTGGCACAGTTCAGTGCCCTGTCCCAGCCACGCTCATGCCGCAGCCCCTGCTCCTGGGCCCAGGTGCCTGGGACAGCCGGGATTCCTGGCTGGCCGAGCGCCTCGGGCACAGGCGTGGGGAGCAAAGCAAGGTGTGACCTGGAGTGCTTTTGTCAGATCCCTCGGTCCTGTTCTGCACTCAGTTCAGGCCCAGCCTTGGTGTGGCCCTGCCTGTGGAACAGCTCTGCAGCCACACGGGCACCCAGGGCTGGCCCAGCCCAGTCCTGCCGGCCTCCCCCAGCTCCCCAAGGAAAAGCTTCAGCTCTGTGTCCTGCTCCAGCTGCCCGTGGCCCTGGCCCTGGCCAGGGGCCAGCCCTGCCCCTGCTGTGACAGCTGGAATTGCTCCCTAGCCCAGTTCTATCAAAATGATCTGGATTAGCTTAAAACATTGCTAATAGTAGGGTTTTGTTTGTTGAATTTTTTAAAGCCGTTCTGACAGAACCAGGTTAGACAGCAAGGATCTGATCAGTGGTGCCAGCTGATGGCAGAGCTGGGAAGCTCCCACCCCACCTCAGCTGAACTCAGAGCAGTTTCTGTGGTGACAGCCCAGAGTCTTTTATCTGTCTGCAACTCTGGTGGCAACTGGAACCTGTTTGAAGCCAGTGTGGCATGGAAGTGGCAGCTGTGGTAGCCCTGGGTGACATCCTGCAGGGTCCTGCTGGAGAGCTGCCTTTGCAGGAGGAGCAGGTTCAGGGAGAAAGAGCAGTCTGGAGAATTCAGGCCGGATTTGGGCTGGGGTTGGAGCTCTGGCATTGGCAAAACCTGTTTTGCTTTGTTCATGCAGGGTTTGGCTCCTCTGTTTGTCCTCCTGGGCCAGGCAGAATGTCCCCGTCCCGGCCCACACAGAATAATGGGAGAAGGGCAAGGGACGTGAGCCAACGTTGTGAACTCCCAGCCCAGGAGGCCAAAGGCCCTGGGCTACACCCAGAGGGAGAGGGAGCAGACTGAGGGAGGGGACTGTGCCCCTGTGCCCTCGTGAGACCCCACCAGCAGAGCTGGCTCCAGGTCTGCCACCCTCAGCACAGGCAGGACACGGAGCTGCTGGACCGAGTCCACAGGAGGCCACGGAGCTGCTCCAGGGCTGGAGCCCCTCTGCAGCCAGGCTGGGAGAGCTGGGGGTGCTCACCTGGAGAGGAGAAGCTCCAGGGAGAGCTCAGAGCCCCTGCCAGGGCCTAAAGGGGCTCCAGGAGAGCTGGAGAGGGACTGGGGACAAGGGCTGGAGGGACAGGACACAGGGAATGGCTTCCCACTGCCAGAGGGCAGGGATGGATGGGATATTGGGAAGGAATTCCGCCCTGGGAGGGTGGCGAGGCCCTGGCACAGGGTGCCCAGAGCAGCTGTGGCTGCCCCTGGATCCCTGGCAGTGTCCCAGGCCAGACTGGACAGGGCTGGGAGCAGCCTGGGACAGTGGGAGGTGTCCCTGCCATGGCAGGGGAGGCACTGGGTGGGTTTAAGTTCCCTTCCAAGTCAAACCAGCTGGAGATTCCATTTTCTGATTCCAGACTCAGTGCCATGGAGATGTGCAGGGGCTTTAAGGCTGGAAGGAGCCTCTGCACGCTCCTGGAGGACATTCCAAAGGCTGGGCTGAGGTGCCTTTTCCAGCTGTGCTTTTCTGCTCAGGAAATCAGCCTGGCAGGAGAGGGGCCCTCACAAGGGAGTGGCTGGGTATGGGACAAAACATCCCTTGGAAGAGCTGAATTCCTTCTAAAAGGTCATGGAATGAGTGTTTTACTCTTGAGAGGAGCTGGTGAAATCCTGCTGCAATTGAGTGGGAACAGGAGGAAATCTGGGTATTTGTGGAGGGGAACTCTGGTCCATTAAATACTCGAGGAAACTTCAGAAAAAGAAATCCCCACCCTCCAGGATGTCTCTTATTGAACAATTTGATCTTCAAGGCACCCAACCTGCAGAGTTATGATCCAAAGCAGACTTTAGTTAATAAATTTCTACTTTTAGGCATGTTGTAAGTAGCTTCAATTATTGGATTCCCAGCCTCAGGCACTCAGGGGTTGGATTCTCACCAAGAAAGTTTAGAGCTCTGAAGGACCTGGTTCAAGAATTTTAAAGATGAGAACCAAGGGGCAAATTTTGTTGCTGAACAACTATTCCTCCCTGATTTTTAAGTTGTAGGGAGCTCTGGCAGTGGATGTAGAGCTCAGCAGGAGTTTGCACTGAGGTTGGAGCTCAGGAATCCTCCAGGATTTCTGTCCCCAGGGCTGAAAAGCTGCACCTTCCAACACTTCAGCTTTGCACACACCAAGTCGTGGACTAAGGCCTGCTTTCCCAGTCTCCAGCCTTTCCCTGGTCCACCACACCAGAGGTTTGCATTGAAATTTTCCAGCTCCAATGAATCTCTGAAGTTTCTTCCCTTTTTTTTTGTTGCAACATTTCTTAGGGAATTTTCTTCCCACTGCCCCTTTGCTCCGGGGGGGGGTGGGGTAGATTTGGTGTTGTGGGGAACGTGGCAGGGCTGGGAAGGTGGGACGATAAATAAATAATGGCACCAAGCTGTTTCCCCTGACCTGGGGAGCTCTTTATAGCCCTTTATAAGGAAGATGAGCCAAGTCCAAGACCAAGCAGTGAGATACCAACTCCTCTGGCTCGTTTAATCACATTCATCATCCAACTGCAGCTCCCAAATCTCTGATGCAGAGTTTCCAGAGCACAAGGAACACAGACAGTATCAAACAGCTCAAAAGGGAGAGAAAAAAGGGGCATGGTGCAAAATGCAGAGCAACAAAGTCAAATCTCCTCTCTGGAGCCGTTCAGCTGCATTTTGGAGATTACTTTGAAGCTGGTGAATCTGAAATTCCTCATTAGGAGCCAATGGCAGATACAGGAGCTGCGCTTCTCATCTGGGTATGAGGAGATCATTCCAACCCTGACCTCCCTCTCTCCACTTGATACAACATTTGCTTCAATCAAAGAGGTAATTAAACTCCTGAGATGAGCAATCCCCACAGTTCATGTCCTGAATACAGTGCAGCAAAAGTTCTTCAGTAATGAAACGGCACAACCTGCAGTTATTGCTGGAGCCAGACAATGCCTGAGGCACAAAGACACGGAGTAACTTCTGGCAAGGATGCTCTGCTTGCCCTAAAGTGCCCCACAGGAGCCCAGGCAGGTACAGCCTCAGCATTCCAATCAGGGCTCTGGGAGATGGAGCCGATTAATGGCAGGGAAACCCTGGACATGGGTGAGCCAAGATACTGAGACTGCAGAGAGGAAACTGGAGCAGCTCCTTCCCCTCGAACGAGTTCAAATGCTGATCCAAACCCAGTGCTGGCCCCGCGCCACGTGAGGACGGAGGAGCCAGGAGGAAAACTGTCAATAGTGGGGGCTTTCTTTAGAAGCTCCATGTTGTTGAAAATAAAAGCTTTCAGGAGAACTTGTCAGTAGAGATGTGGTTGAGTAATCTTGTGTTTTGTCTGATCCCAAGGAAATGGTTGGGATGGGATCAGTGCACCGAGCTGGAAATGGAGCTGCAACACGAGCAGAGAAGTGCCAGCATCACCCAGAGCAAACGGTGTGATGAGTCCACCAGGAAGAAAAAAAATGCTGGCTTTGAGATCAAAGCAGGGCCTACAGGACTGGCATTTCCTGCCAAATGGAAGCCTGGTTTCTGATGAGTTTAAAGAGTGGCTTGAGAGGCGAAAGTCTGCAGATGCCTGGGAAGCCCAGGAACTTAAACAGAAGTCAAGACAAACGGAGGCTGCTCAGCACTCCTGGGCTTTTTAGAAAGGTTTTTGTCTCTCCCTGACCTGAAAGGAAAGAGGCAGTGAAATATCCACCATAAAACACCTCTGGAATGCCTGTGCCAGTCTGCAGAGAGCGCTGCTGGAATATACAGCAATTCCAGGGGTAAACTCATGGTGCTCCAAACCCCGTCCAACCTGGCCTTGGACACTTCAAGGGAACCCCGGGGCAGCCACAGGATCCCTGGAAGTGTCCTGTGGCACAGGGCAGCCTGTGCCAGGGCCCCCCCACCCTCACAGGGAGGAATTCCAGACTCCTTCTTTCTCCCTGGTCTTACTCCCACCAGTAAACCCCAGGATTTTTGTGGCATTCCCGGTACAGCTCTCCCTGGACCTCTCACCTCATTAACTCCCGTCTTGCCATAGGTAAAGAAAATTGCTTTAAAGGGGAGCTGTCCAACACATTCCTCATTTGGTGTTTTTTTCTGGAGCAGCCAGGCAGGAATGAGCAGCTGGGTCCCCAGCCCGGTGCTGCTCCACATTCCCGAGCAGTTTTCTCTTGCACTCAGGCTTGCAGCGTCAGGAAACGTCACTGGCTGTGTCTGGGGCTGCTGAGGCTGTGAGACTTCTGCCACAGCTCCTGTTTCCCTGGCTAATTACGCCGTGTGAGCCACCAGGAGCAATGGGAGCACTTTGCAAACCATCTGCTGATCAGCTCCTGCCTGGAGCAGAGAAATCGGGTGCCCTGGTAATTACACTCCTCACTCTGTCACTGCACATGCTCTGCCTGAGTGCTGGAAATGCCCCATCCTTTCTGAGGCTGCACAGATCTGTTCCTTGTTTCCTTCTCGGTCAGCCCAAGGCAAAGAATTTGATGCTGCCTCTGGAGGTGCTGCCTCTGGAGGTTTCCCAGGATTTCCTGGCTGTTTAATCAGGGTCATGGCTCAGATCCCAGGGTTGCAGTTCGTGCTGTTTGTGGTTAACAGGACGTTTGTCTTTCCCCAGGCAAACATGGTCTGAGAGGGACGGGCTGGGAAGGCTCTGAGCTCCTTCAATAAATTCAATTGCTCTGTATGAAAATCTGCAGAGCTGCATGTTCCCTATTTGCACTCCTCCTCCAGGCAGTGCCAGGTGTGGGAAAGACATTGAGGTGGTGCCATGTTCTGTGTCTCCTTCCTTTCACCTGGATCGGGAGAGGATTTGGACACAAAGCACCCCGTGGTTCCCATCAGCAAAGGGGGGATCTTAAAGCATCCCTAAGAATAGTGGCTGGACACAGGGAATAGCTTCCCAGTGCCAGAGGGCAGGGATGGATGGGATATTGGGAAGGAATTCCTCCCTGGGAGGGTGGGGAGGCCCTGGCACAGAGTGCCCGGGGAATGTGAGGCTGCCCCTGGATCCCTGGCAGTGTCCCAGGCCAGGCTGGACGGGGCTGGGAGCAGCCTGGGACAGTGGAAGGTGTCCCTGCCATGGCAGGAGTGGGAATGGATGGGCTTTAAGGTCCCTTCCCACCCAAACTATTCCACGATTCCGTGAACCTATGTCTCTGGGATTCTATGAACACCTTGCCCAGGCCATGGGCAGGGACACCTTCCATGATCCCAGGCTGCTCCAAGCCCCATCCAGCCTGGCCTTGGACACTGCCAGGGATCCAGGGACAGCCACAGCTTCTCACCTCAGTCTCCCAAGACCAAACTTCCCTGTTTTGGGATAGAGCAGGACAGCCCTGGCCCCTGAGGTGCTGAATTCATTCACCTGCTTGCAGCAGAGCCTTTGCTCTACCCACTGCCCTGCATACTTGGCCAAGCTCCTCAGGCATTTCTGGTGGATTTGGGGGCTGCTCCCTACGGGGCTTTTGCAATGGATGGGGACTCCAGGGTTATTTAAAAGATGCATTCTGCCTCCACAAGCCACAAACCAGCAAAGTTGTTCAAAGCACTTGTACAAAACCCAAGAATTATTCCTAAGACAGAGAAAAAGTGAAGCCTGCAATAGGAATCTGCATGTCTGATGAGCTGGAATCTCCAAGGATGGCTTTGGTTATCTTTGGTACGTGCAGTGCTTGGTTTATGCACAGGACCACATCATCACAGGAAAGTTCAGGAAAGGATTTTCTTTGGGAAGTGAAATCCTTGGTTTCATCAATTTTCATGCAGTTCCCTTTCTAATTCCAAGCTGAAGCAAGCAGCAATTCTGATCCTCACAAAGAGAACACAAGGCAGTGCTGTTCTTACAGTGCGGGCCCCACCAAGGCAAGTGAAAAATTAAATGGGATTAATTTAACCAGATATATCCTTGTAGCAAATACTCCCAACCTAGAATCAGAATCACATTACCTCTCCCTCAAATTAATTGCCTGTCAGCTGAGCTGGGTGGCTGTGGGCAGCACTCACCTGCAGCAGAGATGAGGCCGTACAATGCAGTTTAATCCCTTTCCATTGCAAATGAAGTTAATTGCTCCATCTCACCTTCCTTGAGCTGGAGAGGAGGCTCAGGAGTGCAAAAAGGAGCAGATTAACATCAGGCTTCCCTGAAGGGTTGAAGTGGCCTTGATTTGCTTTATCTTAATTTGCTTTAGATAAACTCAGTCACTTCAAGAAGTTCATTTTAAGGAATTGTCAGGAGGGTTTTGGTAAAGACAAGCCCATGGTGTATTTAATTTCCTTTTCTTTTCTCTCTACAAGCATTTTTTTCTGCTCTGGACCAACAAAGAGCCACCTCTGCAGAAGGTGGGAGCAGAACCAGCACAAGCTCAGTTCAAAGCCTCTTCTAATTTGTTTCCCCAGCTTCGCTCCTGACATCAGTCAGGCTCCAGGAGCTGTTTACATTTAGTTCCAATAACTTCAGATAATGTACTATTAACTGCTGAACTAATGATCCCAGACTTAGCATTTCCATCAGGACCTTGCCCCATTGAGCTGACACTCCTCAGATCATTTTCTCTCTCATTAAAGTAATTAAAGTCAACGTTGTTGGAAAGACCTTCAGGCAACCAGAGGCAGAGCTGATAATAAGCAAAGCACATCCCCAGTTGTGGTTCTTTTGATCTGGAGTTTAACTGCTGGAAGTTGGGCACGGTTCTGTATTTTCTGTGTGCGAGGGTGCCTGGCTCCGAGGGGCAGTGAGGGGCACCTGGGCCTGTCCCCTCCTGGTGGCACTTCTGGCTGACGGAGTAATGAACATTCCCAGGTATCTCATTTCCCTGGACCTGCACTGGCCAAGAGCTTCTGAGGGGTTTTCCTTCACTGTCGGATTTCATGGAGAAGAAGCAGAAACAAAGGAGGGGATGGAGATTCTTTCATGGTTTGTGCTGCAGAGGAATTCAGTGAACAAATTTCCCCTGGGTATCCAGGGCTGTGCAGTGATGAGGGGAAGAGCTTTGGGAAACTTAAGCCCAGTCTAAATTTGACCTTGCCCGCACATCCCCATTTGTGAAGAGCATTTCAGAGGAGTTTTGCTGTTCGTTTCCTCACAGACAATAATCCGATGTTACTGTCAAACACGCCCTGGATCTGCTTCGTTTCTTCTCAGGAGGATTTTTTCCTGGAAAGGGGGGGTCAGGCCTTTGCAGAGGCTGCCCAGGGAGACGTGGAGTCCCCATCCTTGGAGGTGCCCAAGGAGTGCCCGGACATGGACTCAGAGCTCTGGGCTGATGACAAGGTGGGGATCAGGCACAGGGTGGGCTTGAGGGCCTTGGAGGGCTTTTCCATCCTCAGTAATTCTTGGATTCTAGGATTAAGTCTTCCATTCTCTATAAAGATAAAAATAATTTTTGGGGACTACAATTGAAGCTGTTGGGCAGTGGCCTCATGGCTTCCATGGGTGATCTGGCTCCTGGTATCCTTTCAGGGCCTTGTCCCACCTGTCCCTGCAGCCCCTGGCCCAGGAGGAGCCATTTCAGGAGCCCCTGGGCTGAGATCAGGGCTTGTTGCTGTGGAATGGGATTTTCATCCTTCCCTGGGGCCAGTTCTGGGGGTGCCCAGTAAGGGTCCCATGGACCGGTTCAGCCAGGCCAGGACTGTGGGTGACCTGGTGGGGTGGATCTGCTCGGGTTCGGGGCTGGTTTGGGGCAGGGGAGAGAGGAACAGTCTGGGAGCAAGGGGAGAAGGGGAAGCAGAGGCTGCTGTTGGGAGCTGTTGGATCAGCTCATCCCATCTGCTGGAGCTGGAGCTTTCAGAGCCTTGCAGTGCTGCAATGCTCCAGCTTCCCCACTGGTCTGAGAAACTGGGCTTGTTCTGCTGCTTGTGGAGCTCTTCTCTCTGCTCTCTCCTGTGCTGCCTTCCCTGTGGAATTGTCAGCACAGTCTCGCTTTTCATTTCCAACGCCTCAGCCCTGACTCAGGGAAATGATGCAGGGTGTGCTGGGGAGATTTAAAGTCAGCTGATGTCTCTGTGGAGGTCTGAGCGACTTTATCATGGGTTACAGAAATGGGGAAGGGGCTGCAGCCCCAGGAGCAGCTGAGGGAGCTGGAAGGGGGCTCAGCCTGGAGCAAAGGAGGCTCAGGGGGCCCTTCTGGCTCTGCACAGCTCCCTGACAGGAGGGGACAGCCGGGGGGTCGGGCTCTGCTCCCAGGAACAGGGACAGGAGGAGAGGGAACGGCCTCAGGCTGGGCCAGGGCAGGCTTGGATTGGATATTAGAGAAAATTTCTCCGTGGATAGGGTTGTCCCGCCCTGTCACAGCTGCCCAGGGAAAGGGTGGAGTCCCCATCCCTGGAGGGGTTTAAAAGTCCTCCGGATGTGGCACTTGGGCACATGGTCAGTGGTGATGGTGATGGTTGGACTCGGTGACCTTAAAGGTCTTTTCCAAACTTAACGATCCCATGATTCTGTGATTCTGAGTACGAGCCAGGACAAAGCCAGAGGAAGCAGCAGCGCGAAGGACCCTTGCAAATCACATATAAACCTTGCAAGAGTTTCTGTGGGTTCTTAACTGGCACGGACAGGGATTATGAAACTTGGTGTTATTTCCTTGGCTCAGGCCTTGGGAAGTGTCCAGACTTTGACAGGAGCAGTGTCCTTTGGTCTGTCTTCAGCTGATCACCTTTCTACTGACCCCAAAGCCCAGGAGAAGCTCAGGTAATTATTTTCAATTGGTTTTGGGGGAGAGCTGATTAAAAGTGACTGAGGCCCTAATGAAAGCTGACCAGCTTTCCAAACTCAAGATGAAAACTCTTTGGCTTCATTCCCCTGGGCTGGAGAGGGAACATTGGAATTAAAGGTAGGGGAAGAGAGAGGAACAATCAACAAAATTCCTCCAGAGGGGCAATTATGAAAATAAAGCAGCTTTATAGTAGAAATTTGGTTTTGTGGAGCAGTTCCCTAAGCAGAGCGTGGTGCAGTTCATTCTCTTGTGCTGTAAATTCATATCATTTTCGGATTTTGAAGAACAGATCATCTCCTTTTGCTGTTACTCTTAAAGCAGCTACTGCAGTCAAAGCACTGTTCCAAGGCTGTTCTCAGTGGATGCTGCCAATTTATCCTGGAAGAATACAAGTGACAGCTCTGCAGCTTCGTGACAAAGGTTTAATTCAGCTTTACACAGCCCTGATTTCAATTTACACAGAGAAATCCTGCTCCAGTCACTCCGTGTTTCTTATCAGGGCAGATTCAACATTGGCTGAATAACTTGTTCTGAATCTCCTGCAGCTGCCACGAGTCGTGGCTCAGGGATGAGCTGCTCCCTCCCATCAAACCACAACCAACTTTGTGGCATTTATGATAAACATCTCCCCACGTTATGAACACTCAGCTTGTTATCACTCGTGTGCACTTGGCTTTTTCTGCAGTGATGTGGAAGAGAAACTGCTCCAGATCCTGCATACAAGGGGAAACAGAGAAAATGGGTTGTGACCCACCTGGCTTCAGGAATTTGGGGAAAAAGAAAACAAAAACACTTTGGGCTTGAATGTTCAGTCTGATGCGAATCAGGGAATTGTAGATTGGAAGGGCCCTTAAAGCCCACCCAGTGCCACCCCCGCGATGGGCAGGGACACCTCCCACTGCCCCAGGCTGCTCCCAGCCCCATCCAGCCTGGCCTTGGGCACTGCCAGGGATCCAGGGGCAGCTTCTCTGGGAGCCTGTGCCAGGAACTCCCCTGTGAACCCTTCCTTTGCTGCTGGTGCTGTGTTGGGTTCTTTTACCTGCTCTGAAAGCAGCACTTGGATAACGGGACCTGAGGGCACAGCAGCAACTCCAGGGCAGCTCCAGCTCTCCTGCTGGGAAGCGGAGCCATGGCTGGGGAATTTCCACAACAGATGTTTCTCCCCTTTCTTGTTCTGGTTGCTCCAGAGAATCCCTTCCCAGCTCCCCAGAATCCCCCACAGAATCCCTTCCCAGCCCAGGCTGGACAGGGCTGGGAGCAGCCTGGGACAGGGGAAGGTGTCCTTGCCATGCCAGGGGTGGCACTGGAGGGGCTTTGAGGTCCCTCCCAACCCAAACTGTTCCATGATTCTGTGACTCAGAGCTGGGATCCCTGGGCTCCCCCTGTGCCAGAATGGGACAGTTGCTGACATGTTCAGTGCTCCAGTTCACACCAGGGCATTGGTGACCCCTGTGGGAGTTCCCTGCTGCAGGCGGAATTGGGGATATTTGGGACACTTTGTGCCACACGATGACACTCGATTTGCACTCATTGGAGTTTCAGTTATCACTCTGCAAACCTTCCTGGCCTGAAACTGTGTTTGTGCTAGTTCCCATCCCAGCTCTTCTGAATAGCTCCTGTCAGTTGTGAGAAGGAGACCTGGAGCAAATACATCATTAAATAGCTGGAGAGGAAAGGGTGGCCACAGTGACCTCAGTGCTGGCATTTATCAACTTTCAACCCTCTCCTTTGGAATATTAATGGTTCCTTAATGTACAGTTTAGAGTGGAATTACCTCTGTATACTGAATGCTTTGCAGAATACACCATAAATATTCCATAGAACAGAATCAATTCATAGAGTACAATATTTATATCAGAAAGGGGCAAATCTTACCCAAATATCACTAAGTGGTCACAGACTCCAGGGTTTTTCACAACCTCTCACTCTTATCCTTTATGCGATGGTTTTATTTTGGGAGGAAGGGTATTTTACACTTTCTGTATCCAGAAAGAAAATGATGAACAGCTCGGCTCCTGTGGGACTGAAGGGAGGATGTAAGTGGTGGATTACAGGTTGTAAGGGAGCTGTGGGTGACTGCAAACAGTTTTTCACTAAGCAAAGTCAGGCTCTCCTTAAAGGAAGGATAAATCTTGTTCATTGGAACAAAACACAATTGTTCCGTCGAACTGGTGCTGCAGTGCTTTAAACAGCTTGGGGGGAAGGAGAGTTTTCTATCCAGCCACAAATTCCCACCAGGACCTGGAAGGGGAGGGGAAAAGCCAGCAGAGAGGGAGATCTGTGAGGGAGGAGAACTGCTGAGCTTCCTACAGCTTGTGGTGCAAACAAAAAAAAAAAGCTACTAAAAGGTTTGTGGTGCCCAGGGTGTTCTGTCTTGATGAGCAGCAAGGAAAAAGAAGGAGAGGCTGTCCCAGCCCTGCCTAAGGAAGATGTGCTGCTTCTTGGGGAAAGCTTGGCCAGCACTGGGTGCAGCGTCTGGGTAAAAGCACGAGGCCAGAGTTATGATGTGCAGAGACTGCAGAGATGCCATTTGTCACCTCAGGGGCTCTCTGGGGCAGGAGTTTGTCTGTTCAGGGCTTGCCATACTTCCTTCAGCCCCTCATAAACCAGCCTCTCTCCTGTGATTATGTTACCAGTGCTGAGCTCTCAACATGGATGCTAAGCTCAATTAATTTGTTAAGTGCTTTGCTCTTTGGATGAAAACTGAATTTTAAGTATTGCTCTGTTAAATTCCATCTTCTCAGTCCTGCAGCTGAGGGTATCCAGATGAATTTCAGGCTGATGGATTCCCAGCATGTCTCTCTGTTCTTTTCTGTGCGGATTAGTTTTACAGCCTCTTAATTCCAGCACTCCATGTGCTCCTTATGCAGAATAACTGCAAAGCTGTGCAGACTGAGAGGAGATTCCTTGGGTAAATGCTGGCCTTAATTAAAGTGCCAGAGTTTCCTGTGGTTTATGCAGGAATTTGAAAGTNGGATTGAGATGACTCATGAGTCATGTGGTGAGTTCTTAATGGCCCATTAGCAGAGATAGTGGGCCCCCGGATAGCAGGAGATAACAGTGTTTTAACAGTTTAACAGCTGTTTCAACGGTTGTGGAGATGATAATAGAATAAACCTATTTTTAACCTAGGACAGAGTGGAAGAGATCAAGGGGATGTGGTGTGTAGGGCTGGGCTCGGGTCCTCCCTGTGGCCCTGTCTGGTCCCAACAAGTCACTCCTTGGGCCTGAAGTGCTTCTCGCACTGAGGGGAACGTCCCAGTGCTTGTTCAGGTGATGAAGGGCTTTGAATAAACACCGTGTGTTTGCTATTAACGTGGAATTAGTTCTTTCTGGCATTACTTTACAAATAGGAATAATTCTGCTGGTTTTGTTGAGGACGTGGGGGCTGGAATTGCCCCAAGGCTCACAGACAGGGAGCTGCACATGGACCACCCATGCCAGGGCCTCCTGAGTCAGCTCCTGGTGTTTCACCTGGTTCTGGTGATCTTACTATGGGATGTCTGAGACTGGTGCCTCTTCTAATGGCAATGAAGAGAAACAGAATCATGGAATCTTGGAATGGTTGGGGTTGGGAGGGACGTTAAAGCCCATCCAGTGCCTCCCCTGCCATAGGCAGGGACACCTTCCACTATCCCAGGCTGCTCCAAGCCCCATCCAACCTGGCCTTGGACACTGCCAGGGATCCAGGGGCAGCCACAGCTTCTCTGGGCACCCTGTGCCAGGGCCTGCCCACCCTCCCAGGGGGGAATTCCTTCCCAATATCCCATCTACCCCTGCCGTCCTGCAGCTGCAGCCATCAGGATGCAGAGCATTTTCACAGTCCTCAAAAGACAAATCTATTCAGACCCTTTCCTTGTTGTGGGGATCTTCTTCCCCTAGTGGCTGGAAGAAACACCAGGAAAGTCTGCCCAGAGACGGAGCTATTCCGAGGGAACCCCGGTGGGGAATGCAGAACAATCCATGGTCTCTAATGGGCTCTAAAAGAGTGGGAATGTCTGTCAGCCTGAGGAGACATCTCCCACCAGCCACACCCCCTGTCCCTGCAGGTACCGGCTCTGTCCCACAAACACCACACCATCCATGCCCAGCTCCCACTAGGGTCTGCTCCCAGCCCTAGGATGCTGGGATTGCCATGGAAAGGAACGGGAATCACTCTGCAGCTCCCCTGAGCTGAGCTGCTCCCTGGGCAGTTTCCCTCTCCTGACTCAGGATGTCTGTGGATGCAGAAAAACGGGATCAGCCTGGCCCTGAGGGCAGCAGGGAACTATTTCCTGACATCTTCCATATCCTCCCCCATCCCCAGCAGCAATTTATAACCACGGCTCTAATTCGCTCACTGCTAAACGTCTGCACTGATATCAGAGACTGTGTGTGAAAAATCTCCTCCTTTGGGACTCTGCTGCTTTGTGCCTTTGAAGAGATGCAAACAATGGAAATCAGGAGTAAGAGATGGAGATACCAGAATGACAGTGCAATTATTAAAGACCTGAATCCTGCCAGGGGTCTGTTCTCTGGATAGAAATTAAGATGATCACAGGAACACTGAGTTAAATAGAACAGTCATGAATGAAACCTCACAAAAGGCAGACATTTATTCCTGCACCTCCACAGAGAAGGGAGGAGTTCTGAGAGTGGATAAGCAGCCATCCTTATTTCTGTATGGTTTCCTTCACACCATTCCCCTGCATCAGCTGAGTCTGCCCAGGGAAAACAGGATAAATATTGTCTTTAGGAGAGCAAATGCTGCCATAGCAGTGCTGAGGTCTGGGACAGGTCCCCTGGGTGACCCAGGGACATGAGGTGTGACGGGTGCCAAGGGAGGCAGCAAACAAAGAAGCATTTCTGGGCATGGCAAGGCTGCTCAGACACCGGCTCAGTTGTTTGCAGCAGCAGGAAAACCATCTGGAAACCCGTCCCAGGAAAGTGTCTCTCCCACTCCCACTGGAGAGAGGTGTGACACAGCTCCAGCAGCTTGGGATCCATGCTATGTGTTATTCATTTGGTACCTCCTTCTGCCTAACAAGCTGTACATGCAGGGCTTTGTGGTTCCCTGTACCCACAGGACCTAGATCAGCAGCTTCCTCCTGCATGGACACCCTTGTACTGGATTTATTGATTTGTGTGTGCTGTGAAAATGTCAAAATGAACAGAAAATATTTATTATTAAGTGCCAAAAAATTGACTTGGCTTTAGGAGAAATGAAGGCAGTGCCTGAGCAGAACAGGTCAGTAGGTGATGATGGAAGAGCAGAGAGCAGATTCAAACAAGGAATTCAGGACCTCAGGGAAGGGCTGGAGCTGTGCCAGGGAGGATCAGGTTGGATATTGGGAAAGGTTCTTCCCCAGAGGGTGCTGGGCACTGCCCAGGCTCCCAGGGAATGGTCCCGGCCCCGAGGCTGCCAGAGCTCCAGGAGCGTTTGGACCCCGCTCCAGGGATGCACAGGGGGGAATCGCTGGGAGCCTGGGCAGGGCCAGGGGTGGGACTGGGTGATCCTGGGGTCCTTCTCAGGCCAGGATATTCTGTGATTCCATGAGTGGAGGAGATGAAACAATTAATGGAAATTGTTTTGGTTCAAAATTACATCTAAAGAGACAAGAAGATCTCTATTTTTCACGTCTATTTTTCACGTTCTCTATTTTTCACGTTCAAGAGCAGAACTTGAGTAGGAAACGAACTCCTTCGGTAATTCCACTTTCCAGGGACCTATTAGTGACACAGCTGGATGCTCCTCTGCACTCACTTCAATGGATCACAAATCCAGGGAATTAATTTCCCATCCTCTGTGCAGGGAGATAGATTTAAGAAGCAGGTCAACAGTGATGCCAAGATGATTTTTGCATTTTCTTTTAGATACCTTTTACACAGTTCTATGTATCCACAAGTATTAGCATGCATACTTGTAATTACTTTAAGTCTGATAACTTAGCATAGTTCTAGTGTTCTGTAGGGCCAGGAGACCAAACACCCCAGAAACTGCAAAACCAGGAGACCAAACATTCGACTACCTTGGGGAGCCAGGGTCCCCTTCTAGAACATATTCTATAAACTACAGATTAGCCCATCCGGGAGGAGGGGGGATTCCATAGATGGGGAGAATATCACACCATCCACCCAAGGCCCCTTATTGGGTACCCTTGTTAGATATGCTGATGTGTAAGGTGTATAAAGTGTATACACGATTTACCTGGTGTGTGCATTGCGACACGTTCCACCTTGGCAAAGTGGTGCACCGGTAGGATCCCATTAAAGATACCGAGGTAAACGATCCCCTCACCCCTTGACCGTGTCTGGCTTCCATTTCCTATGACCAGGAAAAGGCATCAGTAGGAGCAGGTGAGAATGGGACACAAAGGGCATTTTCCACTGTGTGTAACTGGGATGAAACAGCTCGAGCCCACTGTCGGGTGAGGCTGCTCAAAGGAGTGAAACAGTGGCTGGATCTTCCCTGGAACTGGAGCTTTCTCCAGCAGGGCCATTCGCTCCCTTTGAAGGAAGAAGGAAGGGGTGGGATGGCTTCTGGGGATATCGGGGCCTGCAGTGGTCCCAGCAAATGAGGACTCCTGGAACGGCGTTGGGAGCGACTGCTCCCGGCGGAGAGGAGCCTGCCTGGAGCAGGTGGGGAGGCAGCAGAGCAGCTCCTGGGCACTGGTTTCACTGCTCTTGGGAGCCTGGTGAGGGCTCCTGTGATGGAGGATGAGCTTCAGGAGCACAAAAAAGGGAGGAAATGTTCAGGGAAGCTTTTGAAATGTCAGATATGGTGAGGCTGATTTCTAAATGAAATCACAAGCATCTCTGATCTTTAAACTTTGTACCTGTGGCCGTTTCTTCCTTTTCACCTTTGTCATGTCAAGCAGTTCTTTTGACAGCATCATCTTCACATTTACTTTGTTACCTGGTGTTTGCCTTTGTTATCTGATATTTGAAGTGAATATCTCATTATATTATTTGGGAATAGTTCTCAGGAGTTCTGACTATTTAAAGCTACAAAGCTTCCATGAGAACTGAATTTTTCAGCTTGAATCTAAGTCAGTCACTGAGTTCTTATTGCAAATATCTTCTCCTGCAATGTTGTGTGGAGTGAGAAATTAAACCCCTTAAACTCATGGCACTGAGAGTTTATTCCTCATCCTGAATTGGCCTTGGCATATTGAGAGGATGGGGGATGTGCGGTTCTGAATGTGAGCTTGTCACCTTAATTATTGTTTTCAAGTAC
>VZTG01010141.1:955457-1004413 GCA_013397845.1 Melanocharis versteri | reverse complement strand
GGGGAGACGGGGATATGGGGGGAAACGGAGATATGGGGGGAAACGGGGATATGGGGGAAATAGGAATTCATGGGGGAAATAGGAATTCATGGGCAAAATAGAAATACATAGAAATATAGAGAAATACGGTAAATAGGAATATGGAAAAATAGAAGTATACAGAAGTGTAGAAATATATAGAGATATACAGAAATAGAAATACAAAAGTGTCGAGAAATTGAGAAATAGAAATGTAGAAAATTAGAAATACAGGAACAAATTTAGAAATACAGAGAAATAAATCTAGATAAATAGTATAAATAAAATTTCAGGGGAAAAAAACAGAAATGGGAACTCGGCTCCTGCTGCTGACCAGGGATCTGGCAGTGGGGTGGGACCTGGTCTAGGTTTCCTTGTCTCTAATCCAGCCCCTCTCCTTCAGGGACATGGCAGTGGAGCCAAGGCACTTTCCCCCTTAGGATAAGGAATTTAACTCCATGTTTTGTTTCCCTGACTGAGGATCCCAAGAGGGGAAGTGGGTTAAGGAGGACGGTGAAGGGCTTAAAGATTGCATCCTAGAGAGAGCACTTCCCTTTTTAAAACACACAATTCCTGCTTAAAACTCTCCCTCAGGATCTTCCTGCTAAGCTGAGTCTTGTGTTCAGGAACAGGCTTGTGGAACTGGAGATTCCTTGCTCAGGGCTGGCTGGAGCTTGTGGGAGGCTTTGGCTGCTCCTAAGTAATCTTAAAATGGTTTTGGTCCTTCAGTCTCTCAGTTTCTGACATTTCTGGTGCCTCCTGCTGCTGCCCTGCCCAGGGGTGGTGTGGCTGGTGTGGGAAGTACCATCCTTGAACGTTGGGGCTGATTATTATCCTGAGGGATTGCTGGACCCCGAGGTTTTGTGGGCTTTGTTTTGCAGTGGAAGGAACAACCAGGAGAGCCAAGATTGCCTGCAGTGCCCGGGTGGTGCCGGAGGTGTCCCCCATGGTGATCATGAGCCGGGTGTACAGGCAGACCCTGGCCAAGAGCTCGGACACCCTGGTGGGGGCTCACGTCAGAATCCATCGCTGCAACGAGTCCTTCATTTACCTCCTGTCCCCTCTGCGGTGAGTTTGGGTTCTCCTGGGACACAGCAGGACTCCTGGCTGACCATGAGTGCGTTCTGGGGGCCAGGAGGCCAATGGGATCCTGGGGGCCATTAGGAAGAGCATTCCCAGTAGGTCGGGGAGTGATCCTGCCCCTCTGCTCAGCCCTGTGAGGCACATCTGGGGTGCTGTGTCCAGGTCTGGGTTCCTCAGGAGGGACAGGGAGCTCCTGAGAAGGTCCAGTGGAGGGTGTGGAGATGATGAAGGGATTGGAGCATCTCCCTGACAAGGAAAGGCTGAGGGAGCTGGGCCTGGTTAGTCTGGAGAAGACGAGACTGAGAGGGGATCCCATCGATCCATACAGAGATCTCCAGGGGGTGCCAGAGGGTGGTGCCAGGCTTTGTTCAGAGGTGCCGGTGGCAGGATAAGGAGCAATGGCCATAAACTAAAACACAACAAGTTTCACCTCAGTATGAGGAAGGACTTCCTTCCATGGAGGGTGGCAGAGCGTTGCAACAGCTGCCAGGGAGGGCGTGGAGTCTCCCTCTCCGGAGACATTCCAAACCCACCTGGACACGTTCCTGTGTCACCTGCTGCGGGTGATGTTGCCTTGGACTAGATGGAGGTTCCCTCCAACCCTGATGGTTCTGTATTTCTTCGGCAGATCTGTGACCATCGAGAAGTGCCGGAACAGCACCTTTGTCCTGGGCCCCGTGGAGACGTCAGTCCACGTCCAGGGCTGTGACAATGTCAAAGTCATTGTGGTTTGCCATCGCTTGTCCCTCTTGTCCACCACCGGCTGCACTTTCCACACTCTCACCCCCACGCAGCCCCTCATCCTCTCAGGGAACCAGGCAGTCAGCTTTGCCCCTTTCCACACCCATTATCCCATGCTGGAAGACCACATGGCTCAGGTGGGCTTGGCCACTCTGCCAAACTACTGGGACAGCCCCATGCTGGTGTGCAGGGACAGCGGTGACACGAGCGTCTTCCGGCTCCTGCCCCCCTCGGACTTCTACACCTTTGTGATTCCCTTTAAGATGGAAGGAGACACCACAGAGACCCCGGGGGGGCTTCCCCAGGAGTACCAGGAGGCGCTGAGGCAGCGGGAGCAGAAGGTGCAGGTGTGGCAGCGCCTGGTGAAGGAGGCAGGGCTGACCAGGTGAGTGCCCCCCAGGGAGGGCAGAGCTTGGCCACATGGACAGAGGGTTGTTCTGTGGGGTTCCACAGAAATCCTTGAAGGATGGGCTGGGTTGTGTGAGCCATGTCTTGCAGGCCAGTCCTAGAGCATTAGTAATTAGCAATCCTGGGATTCTGCTTGATGAAGTGGGAGGAGTAATGCTCACAGGCATAGCTCAGAGTTGTAGAATCCCAAAATGCTTTGGGTTGGAAGGGATCTTAAAGCTCATCCTGTTCCACCCCCTGCCGTGGAACACCTTCCACCATCCCAGGTTGCTCCAAGCCCTGTCCAGCCTGGCCTGGAACACTTCCAGGGATGGGGCAGCCACAGCTGCTCTGGGCAGCCTGTTCCAGGGCCTCATTACCCTCACAGAATTTCTTCCTAAAATCCCATCTAACCCTGTTCTCTGGCAGTGGGAAGCCATTCCCCTATGTCTTCTCACTCCAGTCCCTACTCCAAAGTCCCTCTTCAGTTCTCTTGGAGCCTCTTTAGGCACTGGAAGGGGCTCTGAGGTCTCCCTGGAGCCTTCTCTTCTCCAGTGAACACCCCCCGCTCTCCCAGCCTGGCTCCAGAGCAGAGGTGCTCCAGCCCCTGCAACACCTCCGTGGCCTCCTCTGGATTCCAACAGCAACACATCCTTGTCGTGCTGGGTATCCCAGAGCTGGAGGCAGCTGTGCAGGTGGGGCAGACTTGTTAGTCTCCACCAAGTGGAGTGAAGAGGGAGAATCCCCTCCCTCGCCCACGCTGCTCTGAAGGAGGTGCTTTCTCATGGTTGGATTTTCCCAGCTTGTGACACTCCAGGAAAAGCATTCCCACATACTGCTGAGGTGAGGGATCCACCCTGGCAGTGGATTGGGCCAGGGCTGGCTGACCCTGAGCTGCCTGGGGTCCCTCTTAGCCCAACCTTCACCTTGGGAATGAAGCTGTAAATGCCTGTCCCAGCCATTGCTGAGGTGAGCTGGGAATGTGCACGTGGATCATTGCAGCAGATCACCTTGTGGGCAGTAGATTTTAAATTCCTCTGGTGCAGATCACGTGGAATCCTCTGCCTGGTTTCCTTGGCAGGCACAGAATGGGGATAAAACCCCATTTCAAACATCCATCTGTAAAGACTTGATGAGAACAAGTTTTTTTTCCCTAAACCGTGCTTAAACTGGGGAGATTTTCTTTCTGTTCCATGTCAGTTGATGGCTGGTAAGGGGTGTGTAACTAGGTGCCGATAGCAGTGATCTTGAAGGAATTTATCCTGCGGGAAACATGGAACAGGAAAGCATTCCTGTCAAGACTTCCCTTTGTACCAGGCTGAGGAGTTCCAGCTCATTTGATGGTTCCTTGTTTTGGAGGAGCTCCCTGTGCTTCCCATGTTTCTTTCTGAAATCCAGGTGCCTCTGTGCTGAGCAGAGAAAGTGTGGTTTGAAAAAACTCTGGGCTGGGAGAGGGAAAGGATTCCAGGGCAGGAGCTACAGGATTTTGCTACAGGATTTTGCTTCCAGGATTTTGCTACAGGAGCAGGGAGGCAGAGCAGTCGTGACCCAGAGGTGGGGACAGAAAACCTTCACAACTCCCAGCCCTGAGTCTCTAGGGGCACCAGAGAGGGAAGAGACTTCAGCCCTTGTGCTGGAGTCGTCTGTGGTGTCTGTCAGCCTCATCCATGGTGCTTCCTGCTCCAGCTGTTGTTCTTCTTGGGTTGCTGCTTCCCACCACGGTTTTGGGAAGGTGTTTGGCCTGTCAGAACCTTCCTGTGAAAGAAGTGAGGAAATAGGGATGATGTGCTTAGATTTGCCATCGTCTGCCGCAGTCACAGGAGGCAGGAGCTCGCTGCTTATTCCATAAAAGGGGGAAAACTCTGGCGAGTTTAGAAGCTTGTTGAAAAGAAACTGGGCAGCTGACAGTGGAAAATGTCTGTTGTCTCCTGCAGGCAGGGAAACAAGAAAAGAGACAAGTAGGAAGCTTAGAGCAAACAGGATATCAGGCTTGTAGAAAGAAAAAAGCTGCTGTGCTCGAGCGGGGAGGTGAAAGAGAGTGTTAGAAATAAGAAGACATCTTTCAAGAAGTTGAAGTTGTCTGATTGAGGAAAGTGGGGCAAAAAAAGAATGTAAATCCTGCCAGGCTGAAAGTAAAACCCCCGTAAGACAGGACCAAGAAGACAGCTTGAGGAACAACTTGCAAAAGCATAAAATCCTGTTTATTCATTTTCTGAGCGTATCAGACAGAAAGTCTTTCAGGGTCAGTAGCAGATCAAGGTAGAGAAAAAGCTCTTGGAGAAGATAAATCCACAAGGGAAGAAAGAAGTGGCTGCCTTTGTATTCACTGGGGAGGAATTTGGGTTAGTTTGTGTCCCAGAACCCCGCTTTTTGGGGAATGGCTCAAATGGAAGAGAACATACAGACAGCAGCCTTCACTTGAAAAAAGGATGTGGATACATGGAGCCTCTCTGAGGCTGAGTGGGACAAAACTGAATAGAATGGCCTGGATTGGAAGGGACCTTAAAAACCCAAGGTTCCACCCCCTGCCCTGGGCAGGGACACCTTCCACTAGAGCAGGGTGCTCCAAGCCCTGTCCAGCCTGGCCCTGGACACTTCCAGGGATCCAGGGGCAGCCACAGCTGCTCTCGGCACCCTGTGCCAGGGCCTTACCACCCTCACAGAGAAGAATGCCTTCCCAATATCCCGTCTGACAGCAGTGGGAAGCCATTCCCCCTTGTGCTGTCACTTCAGGCTCTTGGAAATCATCTTTCTCCATCTTCCCTGTAGCTCCTTCAGGCACTGGAAGGCCACAGTTAGGTCACCCCGAAGCTTCTTTTCTCCAGGCTGAACAATTCCAAATCTCCCAGCCTTTCCTTAGAGGAGGGGTGCTCCATCCCTCTGATCACCTTCCTGGTCTCCTCTGGAGCTGGTTTCCTGCTTTTCCCAGTACAGAATGGGGTCAGCGCATCAAATTAGGAATGGTTCAAAGCAAACCCACGTAAAATCTCCAGAATATTGAAGAATGTTCATGTTTTATTGGTGTTCAGAAATGAATTGTATAAACTTGAAGAAGTCCATCAGGAGCTACTCAACACCCATGCCACTTTGGCTTAAGAAATTCCAGATGTGAGCTGATCCCAGAGGGCTGAGATGCTGTTCTGGAGGTGCTTTTGGGCATCTGACCAGTGCCAGTTAGCCTGAGCTGAGTGGCCCACCTTGTTACTGCTGGGCTTTGCCAAAAACACCCCAAAAGTTCATAATGAGCAACGGGAATGATGTGAGGAGTGTTTATTAGGTGCATTTTTTCCCTGATCTCAGTCCTCTCCGGTGCTGTCAGAACAGAATTTCATGTCCTCAGTGCTTAAGCACTGGTTGCTAATCTTAGTTTTCTCCCTTTTCAGACAGTTTTTCAGCTGTGCCCTGAGGGGAGAGTGGAAGCAGCCCTGGAGCAGGGCAGTTGTGGTGGTGGGATGGGGAATTTTGTATGGCTTCTCCAACTCCACCAGGTTCTGCTTTTGGGGTTCATTATCATCACATTGACTTGGTAAAAACCTTCTCTGGTTGTCTCTGCAAGGTTCAGGAACCAAGCCTGGCTCTTCCTGATACATCTGGAGGCTTGTTTGGATAGTGAAGACATGGTAGAAGTATAATACTGTAAATTAAAGTGATTTTTCCATACTTCCCTGCTGATGTTTCTGTTTCAGGGATCAGAGGAAACAGTTCCAGACGTTAGTAGAAAACAAATTCTATGAGTGGCTGGTTCAGACGGGGAACCGGCAGCAGCTGGACAGCCTGGTCCCTCCTGCAGTAGGTTCCAAGCAGGCAGCAGGATAGCATTCCTGGGCAGGATAACATTCCTGGGCAGCAGGAGGAAAGGGAGGTGAGTAAAAGGCCTTGCTTCTTCTCTCCCCCCAAGAATTGTCCCATGTTTGTGTGCACAGCCAAGGCAGAGGTAGGAAAAGTAGGAGTCTGTTGAGTGGATGTTCTCACAAGAGCCTGGCATTTGGGTTTCGTTCTTATTTTCCTGTCAAAACCCCTTTTCCACTGAAATTTGTGTCCTCAGCACTGCCTGGTTGTCAAGTTTGATTTGTTGGAGGCATCTGTAAAGGCAGATGGGCACATTGCACATAATGTGATATAAAACCGGTTGGAGTAGCTGCTCTTTCAAAGAAGCTCTGTGTATTGATGTTTATCCATCTCACTTTTTGCTTAAGAGAATTGAGTGAGACCTTGGGTAATTCTTATAATGAGACTTTGGGTAATTCTTACAATGAGACTTTGGGTAATTCTTACAGTGAGACTTTGGATAATTCTCATTTACTCTTCCCAAGCAGAAGTGGTTTAGGAGCTGGAGACCTGCCCTTATCATGCTCTCCTGCCATGCCGTGTTTCATACCATTAGAAAGTTGTTTTATTTTTGATATAGCCTTTGAATTCCTCTTTCTTTGCTGGTGGTAGAAGTAAACTTGGCTCCTTTTATTTTGTTCCAGAGCTCTGGGAACAGGCAGTGATCCACTCAGCCCAGTTCTCATTAAGACTTTGTGGCCATCCCACCTGCACCCACTGGATCTGACACCCAGCCCTGGTGTGGACTGGGCTGCCCAGCTGCCTTAGGATTCCTGAGCACTGCTGTCTTCCCAGGAATGTGCTGTAGCCATCCTGTTGGTGACTGAGAGGTGCCTGGCACTGAAGGAAGATGAAATGTGCCTTGTTGCAGAGCTGTCACCACAGTTAGTGTCCATGGGGAGCAGGTATCCAGCACACCAGGTTTCCTGGGACAAAGCTGGATGCAGGCCCCGGGCATCACCTGCATCCTCACGGTACAAAACCAGCTGTGCTGTTTTTATAAATGTGAAAAAGAAATGTTTAAAATTTTTATGCATGAATTCCAACAGGTTTTTTTTTTATATGAAGATGGCACTTTTGTGAAGATTATTTTTTGTATATAGTTGCATTGTTTTGACAAATGTCAATAAACCAGAGTTGTTGGATAAACCTGGCACATGTTCTGGGGAGGGGGTTTTACCTGTGCAGTTGGTCTTAGAGGGACACAGCATCTTTTGTCTTAATGAAATGTGAACCTGTCAGAGAGAGAAAGTGCTAATTTATGAGGAAAGTGGGGCAAAAAAAGAATGTAAGTCCTGCCAGGCTGAAACTAAAATTCCTGTAAACTTCAACCATGGAGCTGAAGGTTTGGAAGGCTGCCCTGGCACAAGGTGTTGGTACAAGCCCTATTCCTATCTCTCATAATTTTCATAAAGATTATCAGCTCGAATAAGCACCATTCTCATGTGCTGGTGGGATGTGTTTTGGGGACATGTGCTCATAGCTGAGCACCTAAATAAGCTTGGAAAATAGGCAAAGGCATTGCATGGATGAGTGGAGGCAGCCGCTGGTGGTGCCTTGGGAAGAGCTATCCAAGCTGAGAGCGAGGGGAAGGCACAGTGTTCCAGAGTGCACAGCCTCAGAATTCCTCTGAAGGTCTCACTCAGCTCCTGGGCAGGCAGGTGAGGTGAGTTTATTATATTTATTCTATTTATGTAAGATGAGTTCATTGTATTTAACCAGCCTCTAAAGGAGGGATGTGCGAAGTGACCACAGCTTTGAGCTGTGAACCTGCTGATAGAACCCAGCTTGTGCATGAACTCTGATCTTCAGGAATTAAAAACAAAATCAGTCCAAGTGGCCTCAATGAGAGCAACAGCTCTGGGTGATTCAAGGCTCCTAAAATGGGAAGAGGAGCAGCTGCTGAGTGTGTGTGCCCCGGGCTCTCCCATCTGCCTGCATTTACAGAGCCGCTGTTGCGAGAGTGCTTGTCCTGACAGATTTGAAAGAGGGGCTGCGTGTTTCGGGTGCTGCTGTGCCAAATTCGTGTCCCTTTGTCTCGCTAAGCCTTTGGGCTGGGGCACTGAATAGCTGCAGAGGTGGTTTTTCATAATGCACTGGCGGGGGGGTGGCTGTGGAAGCCAGCGGTCCTCGGCCTCCCCGCTCCGAGGGACGGAGTGTGGCCGAAGGGAAAACTCTGCTCCAACCTCAGGTGCTGGGCTGAGGGTTTGGAGTTGAATTTGTGACACTCGCAGAGACAATCAGAAATATGGACATCGTTTGATGTGTGAAATCACTCACTTTGTGGGGCTTGGGGAGATGGCCACACATCCTTCTTTCCCTCTATGTCAGGAGGTGTTTGGAGCAGTGTGGCTTCAGCTGAGGGTGTCCCAGGAAAATCTGCAGCCTCTGTGCTGCACAGATGTTTCCATTGAGAGCTTGCAATGCAGAGCTGGTCTTTGCAAGCCTCTGGTGTCTGCCCTGAGCACTTGTTTATCGTTCCTTAACTGCATCCTTCACTGCACCGGAGCATTCCCTGATAAATATCGTGTGCCCTCCTTACAAATGGGGTGGGTCTCTAAGAGCCAGTGAGGATTCCTTCTTGTTTAACAAGCTTGGGAGGGAGGGAGCAGCCAAATTACCCCCCGTCCTCCCGGACTTGGCAGGGGGCTGCGTGTTTTGAGTGCATTTGGCAGAGTTTTGGTGTTCTGACTCAGCAAATGGTAACAAAGGGAGGATGGCGAAGCCTTCCTTTATTCCATAATCCTGTTTGCTTTTCTGGAAATCGGCTATAGCCTCAGAATCACTGACTCAATTTTTGGATCCTATTCTCATGACAAAGCGGCTGTCTGGTTTAAAACAAGCCCGTTATAAAAAGGGCACCTCGGATCCTGGCTGTTTGTAACAGCTGCTGACGTTCCTCCGGCACAGGGGAGCTTGGCTGGAACGGAAAATGTCCAGAGCTGGAACCAAGGTAAGTTTATTTGCAGTGTATTTATGATTTTGGCTGAAAGTGCAGAATTTAGCTGGGATGAATTGTGGAGAAACTTTGTTTTCTTTGTTCTGCTGACAGCTTCCCCCTCTGTCAGCATGTGGGCAGGGGGAGATGCTTGAAATCCCTCCTCACGTGGAGGGAAGTTGGAGCTGAGCCCTCCCAAGTATTTTCCCGGATTTTGGCTGGTTCCTCTAGGTGTGGCTCTGCCAGAGGATGGAGTCAAGCTCAGTGACTGGTGAGGGGGCATTTTGAAATGGTTCTAAATCAGCAGGATCTGATGCCTTGTAAATTGGGGGTGGAGGGGGCTGTGCCAGCCGGGAATCACTGCGCTTGCAGAGCAGAGTCTCATGGAAAGCTCCTTTGGAGCCTTGGGAGAGCCTGACTCCCAGCACCAGTGGAGCTGCCACATCCCTTTCCCATGGTGGAGCAGAGGGTGTGCTGTGAGAGAAGGACTCCTGGACAATGGCCATGGCACTGAAGGGAGCAGTGTTCCCTGAGGGATGCACACCGGCCTTGAGATTTGGTGCAATCAGCAGGGACGAACTGAAATTGGAGGAGGAGGTAGGTCGGGAAGCTCAGCTTCAGCTGGAGTGACATCTCAGGTGGGGATCCAGCTCCTCTGGCTTGGGTTTAGCAGAGCTGAGCTGCTTGAACCCACAGAATTTGTACCAGAGTTTGGACCGGGCAGGGAGAAACAGCTGGGAAAGGAAAGGAAAGGAGGGCGAGGACTTGGGCCAGTGTCCCTGTGGAATGTCAAACACTCTTAGGAGGCTGTGGGAAGAGCTTCATCTGAGTTTTGCTTTTGGGTTGGATTCCTTGTAGCCTGTGGAGGCTGTGAGACCGAAGGGGGTTTGGAAGCACGGTGGGTTTGGAGGCACTGGGCAGTGCTGTGGAAAATCCAGTCTTGGCTTTCCCGTGTCCTTCGGCTCTGTGGCTCTCAGTGGTTGGGCTGTTGGTCTGGGAAGCCGAGGAGGCTGTGCTGGTGGCTCCCAGATCCCAGGGGTGCAAGCTTTCTGTACCTGTGCCTAAAAAAGGTGCTGGGGAATTGCAACTGCTCCATCCTTGAGTCTCCTGTCAGCTCGGAAAGCCTTGAGCACATTCTGCCTTTCCCCTGCCGAAAGCCGTGTCCCCTCAGAGTGTACCACAGGGAATTCATGGAATATGTGCTGCTGAGGGGCAGCAAGATGGCCAGGAGGAGTTATCTCCTACTTCTCTATGCTGTGCTCTTGTTTAGCACATTCCAAGGAGAAGAAAAGGGCGAAGCAGGGAATAAAACACCATTTCTCACAACCCCGGCGAGTGATCTGCCCTGGAAAAGGATCACTGCCAGCAGAGGAGGCACTACTGGATATTTTTTATGGGTTTTCTTCTAGCTAAGCTGCTGTTGAAAAGAAATATGTGATCACTCAGGTGAGGTGACCAAAGTGAAAGTTTTACATTCCTGCAAGGAAGATCTGCTCTGGCAAATGTGGTATGTGCCTGGTAACCCCCAAAAGGCAAGGTTCGAGCAGGGAGAGGTTCACAGGGGAGTGCTGGGAGCAGAGCTCCTGGAGGGTTTGGCTGAAGGAAGGAGGTTTCCCTGCGAGTGAGGGGGGACAGAAACAAAGCTACAAATCTGGAATCTGTAATTATTGTACAGTGAAAACATCAACCTGCTCTGTTGGTGCCTGAATCCATGCAGGAAAGCTGGGAAGCAAAGGTCTGAAATGAGCTGAGGGTGTGTCTCAAGGGCTGTGCTGGAGCATGGGTGGGCAGGATCCCTTAAATTCTGAGATGAAACCAAGAAGCAGCACTTTGGTTGGACACAATTTTGTAGGAACAGCCATATCCTTAACGTGCCTTTGGATTTCTTTGGCTTTGTGGTTTTGTCAGTACAGGGAAAATGCCCTCTGGAAACACCAGGTGGCTTTGCCAGTTTGGTTGTGTTAGGTCGGGTGGGGAAGGAACATCACTGAATCCCAGAATGGTTTGGGTTGGAAAAGACAATAAAGCCCATCCAGTTCTACCCCCTTCCATGGGCAGGGACACCTTCCACTATCTCAGGTCCAAGCCCTGTCCAACCTGGCCTTGAACTCTTCCAGGGATCCCTCTGCCCAGAAAACAGATCCACATTGGGCAGAGTTCATCATCAACCATGTTGGACACTCACTGCATGGACAGGAGTGGGACAGGATCAGAGCTTGGGACAGATGTTGGAGAGAGGGATCAGCCATCCCAGCAGAGGATAAAGCTGAGCCGGGAAGAGATGAATCCCTGCAGTGGGTTTTCCAGGGATGCTGTGGCTTCCTTGACCACTGGCTTCAAAAAGAGGGTGACTGGTGGTACGTGACTGCCAAACCCAGCAAGCAGAGCTTTCTGTGTTGCCTTTGGGTCACGCTGGCAGATTTTTTGGGTGATACCTTTAGGGAGAATGATCCAGAAACAGGATCTGGAAAAGGCAGTGGGTTATGGCGGGGAAGACCTGGCCAGTGTGGTTAACTGCCCAAGAGTGGGAAAACAGGACCTGGGCATTTCAATGCTCTCCTTTCACAGCCCTTATTCACTGCTGGAAAGGATGGAGTGATTCCCAGCTCTCCACTGCATGAAGGTGGGAAGAGCTTGCTCGGGATGTTGGGGGACAGGTTGTTTTGTGTGCACCAACTGCTTAGTGATGGCAGATCTGTCCTTGAAATTAAGAGGAAAATAGCATTATCCTAATAAATGTCCAGTAACAGGCCACAAAATCAAGAGCATGAATCCGCTGGCATGATCAGTCCGACTCCCCAGATCCCTTGATCAGGCTGGTGGGACACACTGACCAACCAGCTCCAGGAAAACTCCGGCTAATTTAATTTTTAGCACAAAACAAATGATTACAAATAAAAAGTGAGTGAGTTGTCCTGGATTTGGGTTGAAACACTGACAGTGAATGATTTTGTAGGAGCAGGGAGGTCACATCGATACCAGTAGCCAAAGCACTGTAGGTGAAATACAGCACGTGGGGGTGTATTGTAATACTCAAACTATGAAAAAAACATGGGAAAAATGGATTGTGGAACACTGCGTGTGGGGTGTGGCCAGAAAGATTCTCTCTAGAGCATCTGGTGTCGTGAGCAAGGGATGTAGTCAAGATAGACGTGATGGTTTGGGAATCCTCTCGAAGAAGAGCAACGCCTGATGAGTAATTGTCACCTGGGAGGATCTAAAAATAGGGCTGGAGAAAGGACTGATCTGGTCTAGGGCTTGGCAATATTTCCAGGAAGGGATTTTTGAGGAAAACCGGGTCTCCTCTCCAGGGCTGGCTGAAGGGGTGACACCTTGGGTGGGAGGAATGGGATTTGCTCATCAGGTCCCAAGATCATTTCAAGCCAGGTTGCGATCAAGCAGGATAAAGTATTTCAGAGTCAGCAGCCTGACTATAGAGCACCTCTTGGGAAAGAAATGTGGGGATGGATTGTGAATTTGTCAGAGGTTTTGTGAACTTGCAGCAACCACAGCAGAACAAGCCAACTGCAAATACAACCCTTGGATATCCACAAATCTGCTACCCACCATGCGCATGGAATGCTCCCTTAGTTTCTCCTGGCATGGGCAAAGCTTGTGGGATGTCCAGCTTGGGGCAGTGAGTTCTGAGAAAGGAAGTTTTGGGTTGTTCAGGTGGGAACGAGGATGGGCTGGAAGGCACGACCTGCGAGGAAAGAGACTTCTCCACCCCCTTATCAGTAAAGATCTCACTGCAAACACTTGGTAAGCTAACGTAAAGGAAATAATGGAATTGTTAAGGCTAGAAAAGCCCTCTAAAGGCATCAAGTCCAAATGCTAAGCCAGTGCTGCCAGACCCACCCATGTCCCCAGAAATCTGCTTTGTACATTCCATTAACTTCTCACAGCTCCCTGGCTATAATTTAGTAACTCCTGATCTAGAGCAGGTGGGAGGGAATTGTTTTGATAGTGTTTTGCTGGAAAAAGGACAGGGACTTCTCCAAGGGAGTGTTGGGTTGGACAGGGGCAGAACAAAGGTCTGGGGAGGGTGGAACACTGGTGGCAGCTGGAGGCATTGGGGCCAGACTGGTGAACTGACTGCAGCTGGTCCTGTTCCATGGCTGGGCTTGATGATTGCTGGTATCTCGAGGGTTCTGCTTCCAGATATTTCCTGCCGCCATGTGGCTGGAATACGGAGACATGTGCTGGATGAGGAACCTCCCCACTCTCCCCCCTCTGCTCATTTCAGGTCACCTTCTATGAAGACAAGAACTTCCTCGGCCGTTACTACGAGTGCGACAGCGACTGCCCCGATTTCCACACCTACCTGAGCCGCTGCAACTCCATCCGTGTGGATGGAGGCACCTGGGTGGCCTACGAGAGGCCCAACTACGCCGGGAACATGTACGTGCTGACCCACGGGGAGTATCCCGACTACCACCACTGGATGGGCCTCAACGACCGCCTGGGCTCCTGCAAGCACATCCAGATCGTAGGTGTCACCCCTTCCCAGGGGATGCTGTCATTTACACCCGTCATGGGAGGGTTTCACACGGGGAAGCACGGTGCCCGTCTCCCTGGGGAACCACAGAGGGGGTGGCTGCAGGGGATTTGCTCCCACAGTCCTGCTCTGGGAGTAGCAAGGTGTTTGGTGAGAGGAGAAGGTGAATCTCCCCCACTCTGGATTGCAGTGGGAGAAGGCAGATCTCTTTGAGTGTGGGTGAGTTTCCATAGGAACAGCAGTGTAGTTTCAGAAGCACGTTCCTTTCGGGATTTCAGTGTCCAGGCAGGTTGCTCCAAAGTTTGCCTCTTGCCTTTCTCCTGATGTGATCCAACTGATCCAACAGGCTCAAGGCCCATAACAGGGGGATCTAGATTTTTCCGGAACATTTGGAATGAGGGGCAGTTTCCTCTCTAGCAAGCCAGGACTCCCTTCTGATACAGGGAACTGAATCTGTGTCACCAAACCTCTCTGGGCATGGAGAGACCAACCCCAGCAGCAGTCCTGGCGTGCCCAGAAATGGGAGGGATGCCTGGAGCCCTCCTTGGCCGTGCTTGGAGCAGCCTGGTGCCTCCTGGTATTAGGAGAGCACAGGCGGTGTGCCCATCCCCTACTGACTGACGATGGGGAGAAAGGAACAGAGGGAATGATCCTTTTGGGAAGCCTGTGGGGAGGAGCATCCTTCAAAACTGGGATTGTGGATGAAGTGTGGACTGGTGCTGCTGCTGAGGTTTTGCCGGTAGTGGGGCAGACACTGGTGATCCACGGGTTGCTGCCTTGGAGCATGGCTGTGAATTCCCACTGCACGGAGCAGATCTCACAGCTGAGAACGGGTTTTGCTTTTCTTCCTGGGAGTCTAACGCCCCTCTGAGCCTGTTCTGGCTTTGAGATGGGTCTAAGTCGCTTGGCACAGGGCAGGGAGAGTTTCCAGCCCGTTCAGAGCACTGATCTGGCTTAAGACATGGAGCCAAAACACTTGCGAGATAGAAGAGCAGCGCAGCTTCCTCCACCAGGATGAAATGTGGGAGCCTTATCCTGCACATCCACCTGGTACCTGGCTTTCCCTCCTGCCCTGGGGAGACCTCGCAGAGCTCGGCTGGGGCTGGGGAGGCGGGGGAAGAGGTGTCCAGGCAGCTGCAGATTAAACGCTGCCGCGGTGCCTTCGGGCAAGGAGCGCTTCCGATCCCGGTGGGAACCAGCGCTGCCTCCGCAGCACCACGGCCCCGCCGGGGTCAGCAGCTCATTAAACCCCTCTCTGCCCGGAGGAGCGGGGACTGGAGGGGGTCTGGCTCTCTGATGCTCACGTGGAGCAGCTGAGGGGTTCAAGCCCGCCCGGGATAGCGAGCCCGGCACTGCTGACCCAGCCTCATCCCTGCCTTCCTCCCCACCGAGCGGGGCCACGGTGGGGTTTGAGCTGGAGCTGCTGTGCTCCAGCTCGGTTCTTCTGCATCCTCTTTGCACGTGATGCCCTGTTAAAATTTACCCCAGCTGCTTCTCCCTGTGCTTTTCAGGGCTGACGTGAAATTTCAGCCCTGTCCTGGTGTGCTGAGGGTGGTTGGTACCTGATTTGAGTCTGGCTGTGCCCCAATTTGGCCCCCATGCCGGAGCTGGGACTTGTCAGTGCCTCCATACGGTGCTCTGGCTGCCAATGAAGGCACCCAGAGAAGCTGTGGCCGCCCCACCCCTGGAAGTGTCCAAGGCCAGGTTGGATGGGGCTTGGAGGAACTTGGGACAGTGGGAGGTGTCCCTGCCCACGGCAGGGAGGTAGAACTGGATGATCTTCAAATCCCTTCCAACCCAAACCATTCCGTGACTCTACGATTTTCTCTCCCTCCTTTTTTTTCCTAGCCAAGTGGAGGCCGAGGCCACATCCAGGTGTTCGAGAAGGGAGATTTCGGCGGGCAGATGTTCGAAGCCACCGAAGACTGCCCCTCCATCATGGAGGAGTGGCACATGCGTGAGGTGCACGCCTGCAGGGTGCTGGAGGGCGTCTGGGTGTTCTACGAGCACCCCAACTACCGGGGCCGGCAGTACGTGCTGCCCAAGGGGGAGTACCGCAAGCCCGTGGAGTGGGGCGCGGCCAGCCCCGCCGTCCAGTCCTTCCGCAGCATCTCCGAGTGAGCCAGCCCCGTGACCGGGCTGCCACAGCCCCCCAATAAAGCAACTGAGTCGCTCAGCTCCGCCTCGTCCTTCTTATTCCCGGCATTTGCGTGCGGGTTGTCCTGCCTCGGGGGAGTTGGGATGGAGCGGAGCCTTCTGTGAGCAAAACACCCACCGGGAGCCCCAACTGCCTCATTGTCACCCCCTTCCCCACCCCCTGGCCTCTGTCCCACTGCTCCTTTAGGAAAAAGCCATCCCGAAGCTGGAGCTTGTGCTCCAGCGTTTGGCCGTTCCGGCGGAGCAGTGGGACCACACATCCCTGGATGCCAGTTTGCGGTGGTGGCTGTGGGTGGCTCGGTCTGTCACGTCCCTGTGGAGTCCCTGCCTGCTCTGTTGCTGCTCCACGGTGGCTTGGGAGAAGGGATGAGGTTTTCATCAGTGCTATGTGTGCTCCTGGAGACCCAGAGCAGGCAGCAGATGTCCTGGCACTGGAGGAGTTTGTCCTCGCGATGCACGGGGCAGCAGGACTGGGAAGAAGCAGAGATCCCAGGTGGAGCAGGAGGGGGACAGCCATAATCTCCATGGAGAATGCTGGGGACACTGGCAGCCCAGTGTGTCAGGTGCAGGATGTCCCCTGTAGGTGTGAGCCGAGGGATTCAGCTGCTCAAACTGGGGCTGGGCACCGCATGGAGCCGGGGGGCTGGAAGCAGGAGAGCAGGCTGGATGTGGGGTAGAGGCAGTGAGTGGGAGGCATGGGAGGTGGCAGGAAGGGCTCCCTGAACACCTGAGACGTGCAGAGAGCAGAGGGGGCTCCCAGTTAGCCCAGCTCGCCACCAGGAACATCCCATTTTGCCCAGTGCTGCCAAATGCAGGTCCCGGGCACAGCCTCCAGGCAGGAATAACTGATGGCTGGGCACGCTTCCACCGGGAACCCCGGGGACCTGCAGCCTGTTTGCACACGGAGCTGAGGGGCTTTGGGATAAGGACGCTGGATGCAGAAGCAGAGCCCTCCCAGCCATGCTCTGCCGTCTCTGCCCGTTGATGTATGAGGTTATTACAGAGCAGGGAGCCAGGGTAAGCGATGCTCCTCAAGCCACGGGGCTGCCACCTCCCGGGAAAGCTGCTGCCGGTGGGGAATGGGAAGGAGCTGCCAAGAGAGGCAGCTCCAGCCCCCTGGACTCCCCCCTAGCACAAAGATGAGCTGAAGAGTTGCCTTCCTCTTCTTCCTCTTCCTCCTCCTCCTGCTGTCACCCTCTCTCTTAGCCCCCTGCCCCATGCCAGCCCTTCTCTGCAAAGGGTGATGCATCCTCACCCACTTCCATCCTTCCTCCACTCCTCTCCATCACGGATCAGCAGGAGGCAGATGATCCAGCAACACGGTTGGGTTTCACAGTATTTTTCCCCATAATATTTCTCCAGGACAAACCAGCCCCCAGCTCCAGCTCTCCTTCTCCCCCTGGCTCCTGGCAAATCTCTCTGAGGGCAGCAGCTTGAGCACAGCCTGTTTTTTTTGACAGTGAGCCTGGTTCTGTCCCTGTTGTGGATGGAAAATCTCCTGTAGGTAGGTGAGCACCACCCAGTGCATTTCCAGCCATCTCCCACCCTGATTCTGGGGAATGTCCCCCGTCCCCATCCCACACGCCCTGCACTGGGTAGGTTTGGGATGCTCCAGCTCTGTGGCTGCTGGTGTGCATCCACCCCGGAGCATTGGAGAAGCAAGACCTGGATCTGGTTTGCCCTTAAGGTAATGTTTTCCTGTGTCCTTCCCTTGCACCGCTGATCTCCCCACTTCTAAAACCCAATTATCCCAAGTCTTCTCCCCTTCTCCTCGTCCTCCAGGCTCTTGCCCTTGGGTGAATGTTGTGTCCTCAACATTTGCAACCGACACAGATAACAATAAACTGCTACTTGGCTGGTTTTTTTATCATTAGTTTTTATTTTACTGTTATTCCAGATGACTTTTCCCGTTTTTCCCTTGCCACGGAGGCGGCACACGGAGCGAGCCGCCTGTGGAGATGAGCGGGGAGCGCAGCAATCCGAGCCCAGCCGTGCTGATGCCGGTTTTTCCTTGACAGCTAATTTCCATTTCCCAGTATCAGGGGGTCTGCTCCAGTAATTGGCATGCAGATTGTGTCCGGTGGGCCTGTACGACGCGAGCGAAGGCTCTGCTGCTTGGAATAAGCCAACCCCAGGCTGATGGATGGGGTGTAAGGAGGTCATGGGGAGAGAGAATATCCAGATGCCCGCGTGCACACACCTACGAAATTTCCCATTCCGTGCCCTCCCCCCATCCCTACTTTCTTTATCTGGCAAACTCAAATCTGTCATATTTCATTGAGACAAATCCTGCTCCATTTCTCTCTCTTCCCCTTTTTCCCTCTAAGGGAAATGTGATGGAACCTGCTCCTGGATTTAATGAGAAGATGGTGCGGCGTGGCAGGAATTAAAGCGGTGCCATGCTTCGTTAGCAGTTGGGGATCACAAGGAGCAGGCCCAGATGTTAATTACACTTTGGGAATTAATTGGTATAAGGCATTCCTCTCCTCCATCATCTGTAATCCAGTGGGTGTGTGAGGACTTCTGGAAGCAGAGACCTCCAGGCAGGTGTCTGTCTGTCTGTCCCCTCTCCTCAGCCCCCCAGTGCCGGCCGTGACCGAGGGGCACCGGCTGGCTTGGAAATCTTGAAGTCACCTTCATTTCCATCCCCTTGGTGCCCAAGCACCTGCTGTAATTTTTCCCTCTTTTCCTTCCTGTGCCACTCTCCTCCAAAATTTTTCTCCAGCTGCTGGGGAAAGCAGGTCTGGATGGGATGGGGCAATGGTGGGAGGTGGCACTGTGTTGAAGGAGGAAAGAACGTCCCCCTCGGAGCTGGTCATTTCCAGTGGATTCCAGGACATCCTGGTCCTTTCTCCTGCTCCTTGACCCATCCTTGTTGGCCCATCCCTTCCCTCCAGCTCTTGGGGCAGACGGGAGCCTCAATCTGCCTCCACAGCACCTCTGCTGCTGAAATCTCCCCAGTTCTCCAGGGCAAATGGTCTCCAGTTTCTTCCCTTTTCCACCTTGGGTTCAGCCTGATGAAATGCAAAAGCTGCTGAAAAGCTGAAGGGGGGGTTATTTTGCTGGAGGACAGAAATTATATGTTTGGAAATGAAGAAAATTCCTCTGACTGCTGCCAGTTTGTTCCTTTCCTGAGCTGGCTGGCGGTGGCCCAGTGTGGGGCACGGATGTCACTGAGATGGAGCAGCACATCTGTGGGATCTGGCCTGGAAATTGCCACACAGCCCCAGTGGGACACTTGAACTCAGCTCTGCCCCCCCAAACTGGTCCTGGGCCCCGACAGTGGGACACAGCCACCACACTGGCGTGACACAACCAGCCCAGGCTCCCGTTTTCCCTCCTCTTCCTGAGGTCCTCAGGGCTTTGTGGGTCTTCCCTTGGCATTGCTGATGCTCCTTGGTCTTGAGGTATCAGCACCTTGAAGCATCTTTGTCCTGAATGAGAGACACTGTCCCTTCCCTCCCATCCCTGGGAGGGCTCAAAAGCTCTGTGGATGTGCTCAAAGGCACTTAGGGATGGAGATGTGGCAAGCCAGAGCAATGCAAGGCTACTTTGGTAGGAGTTAAAGGAAAACAATGTTTTCAAAACTCCAAAATTAATGGTTTTGGGGTTGGATGGAGAAAGAAGATAAGATGTTTAATCCTTTTGCTTAAACGTTCTTGATTTTAGGTCTCAATTTTCGGTTTAGGGGTGGGCTTGGCAGTGCTGGGGGAACAGTTGGTGATCTTAGGGGACTCTTCCAACCTAAACAATTCTATGATTCTGTGATTTCACAATTCCATGGTTCTGTGATTCAGTGATTCTATGATTCCACGATTCTATGGTTTATAATTCTATGCTTCCGTGATTCTGTGACTCAGGGCAGCACCCCATGGCCATCTGGCTCCCCTGGAGCCCTGCCGCTTCAGATCCTGCATTTCCCACCATCTCCTCACTGAATCTCAAGTCCCCAAATCAGCAGTTCAGCCTCCACCTCAGCCCCTGTCTGGGCAGTCTGAAGGTCCTCCCCAGTGACTGCAGCCCCCACTTTGGTTTTGGCAAAGACCCTTTCCAGGTGTTGTTTTTTCCTCTGTTTTATATGTGACCCACCCTGTGAGCTGTGGTTTCAGGATGTTTCTTCCATCCTGCTCTGAGCCTTGTGGGGAAAGTCTGGCCCAAATCTGGGCGGGGGGAGATGGAGCTGGTTTGTATCTCTCACCCACGGGTGTTGTGGAGACTCCATCAGTGCCTGGCCACTGTCACACACGTGCTGTCACCCAGATGTGCTGGGCTGGCCGTGTCCCTGAGCGTGTGAGCGGTGCCGTGGGAGGGAGCTGCCTCTCCAGGATGTGTGCACGGGCTTGAGGGATGCTGGCACCCCAAATGGGGCGCTGAGATCCCCGAGAATTGCACAGGGAAAGGAGAGGGGAGAGAGGGGGAGAGGGCGCTTCCCAGGGCGCTATCCTTCCCTTTGGCAGAGCCCAGCAGAGGGCAATAGAAGCAAATGGAAGAGACGAGACCTTGCGAGGGATGTGCGACAGGAACAGATTCCAAGGCAGAGCGACCTGGAAGCGGAGGGATGTGCCCGAGGATGTACAGGCAGAGGGATGTGCGAGAGCCGGGAAAGTGCGCCCGGAGCGCTGAGCAGGGAGCGGGGCTGGGGGGATGCTGGACAAGGAGGTCGGAGCAAAACAGAGCAACTCAAGGTTGTTGTGGTAGGAGTTAAAGCAAACCGATGCTTTCCTAACTCCTAAATTCATCGCTTTGGGGTCGGATGGAGAAGGGAAGGGAAATATTTAACCCTTTTGTTTAAACTTCCTGGATTTCAGCACAGTTTTTACAAAAAGCGCTGCATTGCTGAGCACCTCCAGTGGATGATGCTGGGAGGAAAGGCTCTGGGAATTCCCAGCCCCGATTATATTCCACCTGGTTGATTGTGTGACTGAGCCCAGCTCAGTGTCTGGGTCTCTTGGAAATCAAATTCCACACGTGCCTGGAGCCTTCTTTGGGTTCTGCCCGAGCCCCGGAAGGAGGGATGTGCTGGGCTGGGGCTGGCACTGCCCACGGGCTCCCTTCCTCCCTGCAGAGGGAAAACCACGGCAGCCTGTGGGGAGAAGCAGCAGGGAAGAGTTGGGAACAGCATCCCCTTCCATCCCTCTGCTGCTGGAGCAGCTGGGACGGAGCTTGGGCAGGAGCTTCCTCTCTGTTACTGCTCCCTGCACGCTCCTGCCTGGCTAGGCAGGTATTCCCAGCTGGATTTCCTACATATCCAGGTCACTTCCCTATGGTTTTTAAGCTTTTTTTGGTCCAAACTCTTTGGAGTCACACAGGGATGTTTAACGGGGAAAGCTTTCCATGGCAGGATCCTACAGCTGCCCTCACAGCCGGGACAGGGCATCTACAGAGACAGGGCGGGGGAGTCTCTCCTGGCAGATTCCCGCTGGAGACCTCGTCTTTTTTGGGGGGAAAACAACAAGTATTTCAAAAGGAAGGCTGAAATCCCTGTGGCTGGGAGCTGCAAGTGGCAGGGAACAGGCATGATCCTGCCTGGATGCAGGATGCCCAGGAAAGCCGGACACCCCAGGAAGCAGCCGGGGAGGTTATTTGGGCAGAGCCCCTCTGCGGTGCTGCTGCTGCGCGGCGCGACCTTAGGGAAAAAGGATGTTTTTTTGGGAGTCTGGCGCAGGCTTTTTGTTGAGCTGCTGCTGCTGCCTGGAGAGAGCACAGCTGGGCTCTGGTCTCAGAGGAGAAGAAGGAAGGGTCGTCCGCACCTTCCTCTGCGGAGCCCCCCACCCGCCTCATTAAACCCGTCCTTGCCGAGACGAGCGCGGCGCGATCTCCCCATCTCAGCGTTATCTCCCCATCTGCCTCCTCTCCTGCCACGCTTCCAGATGCTCCTTATCTCCTCTCACCTTCCCAGAGAGCCAGCGTGCTGGGGGCAGGGCCGGCTGCCCAGACTCCCCACCTGTGATCTCCCCCGGCTCTTATCAGGCTCCGTGAGTCCTGATCGAGCCCCTGTCTCAAAGTCAAACGGATTTTCTGGCGGGGCGAGCGCGCCCAAGGTCGGGCGGTGGCGGGGAGGCTGCGGGGACCCCGCTGTCCCCCGGCGCCCCGCTCGAGCCCATTCCCCAGGTAGCGCCTCTCCCCGTTTATTCTCCAACATTATCAATTACATTTGGATTATTATTCCTCATTGAAGCCCAAGTGAGCCGCAGACAGCTATTTCCTAATGGGGAAACGTTACAGGCAACTTATTAACGAACAATGCGTCATTAAGGGGGGAGAGCTTCAAAGGCTCCTAAATGCATTTCAAAGGACACAATGCGGAGCGGATCCTGCCGCCGCATATCTGGGGGACATGGGCGAAATTTGTGACAAGGAATAGACCGGGCCCAATGTAATTAACTAATTCTCGATCAAAGGGGTTTTAGAACTGAATGGTCAGGGAATTCAATTATGGGTTTCCTAATGAACCACTCTGTGCCAAGGCAGGGGGATGTTTTCTTCTGGAAAAGCAGGGCTGAGGATCAGGGCTAGGATTTCCAGGGAAGTTCGGAAGAGAAGCACCAGAGTGCTCCTCCCGGTGAATTTGGTGCGGGGAGACAGAGATCATCGAATCATGGAATCCCGGGATGGTTTGGGTTGGAAAGGACCTTAAAACTCGTCTCGTCCCAACGTGCCATGGGTAGAGGCACCTTCCGCTATGCCGGGTTGCTGCGAGCTCCATCTGCCACCATCCAGGCTCTCCGTGGTGGCCGTCTGTCCTGGACATGTCCCTGTGGTGGGACGTGTTCCCCCTCCCTCTGAGTCTGGGCAGATCCACAGCTCTTTGGAGCCAGAGCTGCGGGAAGGGGCTGTGGGATGCAGCAGGACGGCTGTGCCAGGGCTGGCATCTCCTGATCCCCTCCCTGGAAAACCTGGGCAAGGGAGATTTCCTCCTCTGCTGCCTGAATCCAGCCTCTGGCAAAAAGTAGCGTGGTTTTCTGCTCATGAAAGGAGCATCTTCTAGTCCTCCACTAGTTTTCTCTTATTATAGAAAGTTGATTTGCTCACTTTACAAAGGGAAATGTATTATGAATTTTCCCTTCATTCTCCTCCTTTTTTTTTGCCCATTTAACAACCGATTTGTGTGTTGCATGAAAGTTACACAGTTCTTTAGATGCGTTTGCTATTTTATTTTCTTTCATTCAAAAATGTGTCAGTAATCTTTTTGTTAACATGAAAGATAAAGGATTAGTAATGCAAGATGCAGTTTTCTTGTAACCTTCTTGAAAGCAGACTATAGTTTCTTATCTGGCTCTAACATTCATTTTCCTGAAATGAAAAAAAAAAAAAAGAAAAAGGACTTCTTAAAATGAAATAAACTATATTCGATTCAGACGAGCAGCGCCAGCAAAGGAATTTATTGCAGCTGGCAGAATGGAGCAGCTGCACTGAAGTCGTTCTGCCGCAGCACTGGGGACCTTCCCAAGGAACAGCGCACATGGATCTTTGGGTGTCTGGGAAATGCTGCAGCGAAGAGAAACCGCTGTGGAATCATGGAATCATGGAAAGGTTTCGCTTGGAAAAGACTGGTAAGATCACGGAGTCCAGCTGCTCCCCCAGCACTGCCCAGGCCACCTTTAACACATGTCCCCAAGTGCCACATCCACACGGCTTTTAGATCCCTCCGGGGATGGGGACTCCACCACTGCCCTGGGCAGCTGTGCCAGGGCTGGACAGCCCTTTCCATGAAGAACCTTTCCCAGTATCCAGCCTGAACCTCCCCTGATTCAACTTGAAACTATTTCTTCTCGTCCTATCAAGAGCAAACCTTGCATTCACATCATGACATCTCCCAAGATGTGCCTGTCCAGTTGACTTTGGCAGCCGCCACGTTTGCCTTGGGGACATCCAGGATGTCTCAAGCTGGAGATGGGCCACCATCTCCTGGGCTTGGTGCTCACTGCAGATGCACAGAGAAGCTGCCAGGGAAGCTGTGGCTGCCCCATCCCTGGAAGTGTCCAAGGCCAGGTTTGACAGGGCTTGGAGCAACCTGGGTTAGTGGAAGGTGTCCCTACCCATGGCAGGGGGATGAAGTTTAAATCCCTCCCAACCCAAACCATTCCACGACGATGATTTCACGGTCTTCCACTCGTGGCCCATGAGCAAACAGGGATTTGCAGGACTTCCAGCTCCTGGGAATTTATTTGAGCAGTGTTTGATCTCTCTTGCATCCCCCTACCTGTCTCAGCTCCTGTCCTCCCTGCCAGCTGGGGACAGGGCTCCTGCTTTGGGCTGTGCAGGCTGGGGGTGGCAGCCAGGGAGGAAAGGACATGGAAAAACACCAAGGAGGGGAAAAAGAGAGATGGGCTCAGTGTGAGGGGCTACCAGGTACCAGCAGGTGTTTGAGAAGAAAACAGATTAATTTTCATGAGATGGTGTGTGTTAGAAGGGACTTTAAAGATCATCTCACTCCAAATTCGATGGAGTTGATTTCTTCGCAGATGCAGAGGATGAAAGCAAACCCAGGGTGAGCAGGGGCTGGTTTCTACAGCACCAACATCCTCCAGTCAGTAAAACCAGGATAGCAGACAGGAAATGCCACAGCCCAGGAGGAGAGGTGATCCACGTGGGCACACCGGGATGTCCCCCTGCCCTGCTCACCCTGCTGCTGTGCCAGCCAGCCTCCCTCAGCAGCCAGACAGCTCCTCAGGGGTTAAATCCTTTTATGAACTGCTGGATTTCTGTGGCAATCAGCTAATGGGTGCTCAGCATCTAAACAAGGTATTTTCCCCTCATCAGGTGGATTTGGTTATTGTTGAGTTGGCCTGACACGGAGCCGGCATTTACAACTTTGTTTATAACCTGGTTCGCAGGGAATACTTTGTTTTGCTCCAGGGAAACTTGATATTTTCTGTTGTGGAGGGGAATGATGATTTCTGTCCCACACAACGTGGATTGCAGGGCTTAATAATTAAATAAAATAAAGAAAAGCATCATCCTGTGGGCTCAGATCTTTGCCTCCAGTGTTTAACGGGGCTCTTGTCCTGCGCTAACAGATCTGTGGTCTCATTTGAGGGAAAAGTGTGTTTTCATATCAAAGGAGCCCCCCTGCACTGACCCAGCCTTCCCTTCCCCCTCTCTGCCCCTGCACACACGCTATTTTAATATTTCATATATTTCATAAGCTTTTATGCTTCTAAAAGAGAAGTGAATTTGTGGAGAGTTGAGCTCTCCAGAGCTGTACTTCAGAGCTGGGAAGTAATTCAGGGTGAAGCCTGTATTAATCTCAGGTGAGAGAGATATTTAAATTCAGGCTACCAGTGTGAATATAAAATGGGGATCTCTTTACAAAAATTTCAAATTGTAATATGCAAAGCTTAAAGAAAAGAAACCCCAAGGGAACAGCTTTCTTCTAGAACATTTTGTTCCAACCATCATCTCTTTACCTTTATTTTTTTATTTAAAAACCCTCCCTTTGCCATTTTGTATTTTTAAATTAAATCTTTCAGTTTTTAAAATGAAATTCTTTATTGCTGGGAGACGGTGATGGTGAAAGGGGAGAAGAATGTAAGTGCCTGGCTGTGAAAAATGGTGCCTGGACCCAAATTTTAGCCAGCACAGAAGGAATAGTGACCAGTGGGAAAAGAAATCCCTGTTTGGTTGGCCGAAAGAATGTGGGGCCACCTCCCCACTTGGGGGATGCTGCCTGAATCCTGTTTTTGGAGAGAAATCTCTGCTTGGAGGGAGGAGAGAGGCAGCACCACCATGTCCTTGCATCCTCCTCTGCCAGCACTGGGGAGCACTGGGATGAGCTGGGATCAGCCTTCTCCTTCTCCACAGATTAACTTCAGAATGGATCTGTGATCCTGGCCAGTGGCCACATTCTCTGAGTGCATTTTGGTAGGATGGGGATCACCTGCAGGTGTCTGTGCTGGGCGTATTGAGCCAGAATATCCCAAATCCCACGGTACCATTCCTGGGAGAGCCCCGTATTTGCATCCGTGGCAAACACCTCGGGCTGCAACCAGCTCCCAGGTCAGGAGAACTAGTGACAGATGACATGCTATTATCAGCTCTGTCAATTAATTAAATTATACATTATGCTTATGAGGGTGGTATACTGAGCCGCTCTAGATTAAGTGTCGCAATTAAGTCTTTAATTTCTATTTAATAAGTAAGTTATTATATGTTAATAAAAGATCAATTAGTTGCTAACAGAGCATTGATCCAGGTACAATGAGTGTGTCAGGGAAACATCAGGGCTGACACGGAAGGGGCTGGGGGATTTTGTGCACGACATGTGTACAATTAGGATTTTAATAAAGACGAGTTGCAGTGGGCAGGGGGCATCCAGGTGGGTGATATTGAGATATTGCTCCGTGCGTGAAACCTGGCTCTTCCCAGGCTGGCAGGGCTGGGACAGCCAGGACAGACTCAGACATAGAATCCCACAATGATTCGGGTTGGGACCTTAAAACTTATCCCATTCCATGTCCTGCCATGGGCAGGGACACCTTCCAGTATCCCAGGTTGCTCCAAGCCCCATCCAACCTGGCCTTGGCCACTTCCAGGGATGGAGCAGCCACAGCTTCTCTGGACAACCTGTGCCAGGGCCTCAGCACCCTCACAGCCAGGAATTCCTTCCCAATATCCCACCTAACCCTACTGTCTGGCAGTGTGCAGCCACTCCCCTTTTCCTGTCCCTCCATCCCTTGTCCAATATCCCTCTCCAGCTCTCCTGGAGCCCCTTTAGGCACCGTAAGGGGCTCTAAGGTCTCCTTGGAGCCTTCTCTTCTCCAGCAGAACACCCCCAGCTCTCTCTCCTGCGGTGCCAGTGACAGCAAGTGGTTCTCCTGTGTGGGATGACCCCAAGGAAGGACCTCCCACCAGAATGGTCTCCAAACCTGGTGTTTTTGCCGCTTCCTGCTCTACAGTCTATATATCACGGCATCTTTCCATGTGCCTGATGCACCTCCCGCCAGGACCCCCTTCCTCCGCGATCCCCATCCGAGCCCGCTGATTCCCACTGGGAAATTTCGGGTGAGCGCGGAGAGGTGGGGAGCCCGCGGCTGAGCTTCCAGCGGGAGAGCAGGGAAGCGCTGGGCTCCGGCGGAGCCAAGATTCCAGCTGAATATGGATGACATCATTATACGGGTGATCCTTTCAGCAACAGCGAGCCGGGTTTTAAAGTAGCGACCTACAGCATACAAATGATGGGTTTAAAGGAAATAAAAAAAGAGATGATTTGAATAGCAGACATTTAGAGAAGAAAAGCTTCCCCCCCCTCCCCCTTTCCCATTTCTAATATCTTCCGACGGGGCAGGCGCTGCGCATTCGAAAAGAAATTAAAACACTCCTCCTAAATACACTCCAGGCAGTAACAATGGCAAAGTTAAGAAGGTTACGAGACTTAGTTGTCCCAGCAACATGTCATCAAGTTGGAATGAGCAGGAAACACAGATAACGAGGAGAAAGAGGAGGGGGGGAGGAGAGGAATAAAACCACAGGAGGAAAAATGCCAAGAGATTGAGGAAGAAAAGGGAAACCCCTTTTTATTTGCTGTTTCATTAGGATGAATCTGATTTTATAGTCTCTAAAAGAGGCTAAAATATAATCTCCTTTTGTGTAATGCATGTGTTAGGAAAATGTGTCATCAGCAATTCTTCTGTACGCTCCAGCAATAGTCAGAAAATTAGCAGGGATATTCAGGGCGGGCTACAAAGAAAAACAAACAGAAGACTCACATTTCCAGCCCGAGCTGTCATTTAAGAGCGCTTCCAACTTTTTATTCACCTTTTTGATTGTCCCTTATGGTTTGTCTCTGTTGCAGCAGCAGAGCTTGAGGTTTCCAAAGGAAGACAAAGCAGAGGAGGAGGTTTGGGATGTGGCTGTAACCAGCTGGAGAGCCCAGGGCTCTCCTGGTTCTCCCAGTACTGAGGGTTTTTGTGCTCGGCGCTGTACATGGGTGTAGGAAGAAAGACGTGGTGCAACACCTGCTAGAGGAGAGAGAAATGGAGGAGAAAGAGAAATGAGAGGCTCCTCTGAGCCATAACCCCACACGTGGTCACACATGGGCCAGGTATCCTTATTCCAGGTGCCAACCTGGTGCTGAGGCTGTGTGGCACATCCACCCCAGCTGGCTCCCATACAGGTGCAATCCCAAGTGTCACAGGAGCCCACAGCTTTTGGTGGACGTGTCTCCAAAGCCTCGTGGTGCTCATCAGTGCCCACCGCTGCCAAACCGTGTTGGTTTTGGGCTCCCCAGAAGGACTTGTGTTCACTTCATGTCGGCATCTCCCCCTGGAAGTGCTCCAGGCCAGGTTGGATGGGGCTTGGAGCAACCTGGGATAATGGAAAATGTTCCTGCCCATGGCAGGGGGTGGGATGAGATCAGCTTTAATGTCCCTTCCAACCCAAACCATTCCATGATTCTCCGACTCCGTGATATTGATGTTTGATTCCTGACTAGAGTTACAAGGCAAAACTTTAATTAAAATATTAATTAATCACTCAGCCTGTGGTTGCTGCAGGAGGTTTGGATGCTGCTTCCTCTTCTCCCAGATGGAGTGCGCTGGAGGCAGCTCATTTGGTTCCAAGGGGATGATGATACTGGGAGAAATGGGGCTGAACTGGGGGAAACTTCAGCTGGCTGCAGAAATCAGTTCCTGATGGCAGAGCAGGGGGCTGGGGAGGAGCCCCTCCACCACCCCCCAGACTCAGCCCTCCCCGCAGAGGAACGAGGTTTGCACTGACATGCGGAGTGAGGAGAGGATAAAACACCACGGAGTTGATAATCCCAGAGAGTTATTCCAGCTCTGTGTCCCTACACTGGAGTGAATACTCCAATTTTATGCACTACTTTTAAAAACCCTGACCCATCTTTTTTGTGTGTGTTACCCCAAAACTCATGACACCCCCAAGTCCCTCAGTTACATTTGAAACCTCACACTGTGCCTTGGCTTGCTCCAGGCTAAGATATTTTTGGTGCTTGCATGTGACATACAACCACCCAAAATTATACTGATCTTTGACAAAAATCTCTCCTCTCTCCTTCCCATCTGTTTCTTCCACAAATATTTATTTGTTGTGCCTTTTAAAAAAAATTTTAATTGTCTCTTGCTGTGGCTTCTTGTAGTGGATTATATTTTACAGCAAGTCTTGGTTTATTTAATTGATGGGGAGCTTTGCCTGTGAGGATTCTGTAATCCTTGGCATTTTATCTTTGCAATAATTGCTGTGTTTGTGATTATTTCAAAGGACTCGGGGAAAGCAGACAACAAGAAAACAGCTCATCCACTCCTCTTTTGCAGCTTGTCCAGGCACCTGGGTGGGCTCCTCCTCTGCAAGATGTTCCCTGTGCAGCAGAGAAGGAAAACCAGGGTGAGGACCTGGGGACCTGGGCGAGGCACAGCAATGTCGTGAGATCACTGAGGACCTTGGTGACACGGTGGCACTGAGGACTGGGAGTCATCTTTCATCATAAAAAGCTGCCTTTTTGGTAAGAAGGTTTTCATCGGGATGTTGGTCTCTTGTCCCAGAAAAAAGTGACAGGACAAGAGGAAAAGGCCTCAGGTTGCACCAGGGGAGGTTTGGATTAGTTAATTGGGAAAAATTCATCACCAGAAGTGTTGTCCAGCCCTGGCACATTAACCCAGGGCAATGGTAGAGTTCCCATCCCTGGAGGGGTTTAAAAGCCGTGTGGATGTGGCACTTGGGGACATGGGTCACTGGTGGCTTTGGCAGCGCTGAAGGGACAGTTGGACACAATGATCTCAGAGGGCTTTTCCAACCTTAGTGATTCCATGATTCGATGATTGATACCTTTCTGGCTCTGGTCCAACTGTGAGCCCCCGTGGGCTTGGATCTGACGGCAGGGATGGTGGGGACATGCCACATGGAGGACACGGTGCACAGCCACGCTTGTGTTTGCCGTGGGACTCGGGGTGCGAGGCCTGTTGGTGTTTGCTGTGGGATGTCAGGAACGGGGCCACACTGGTGCTCACCAGGGGATGTTGGATACGAGGCCACACTGATAGTGGCCTTGGGGCATTCCGTGTGAGGCCGAACTGGAACACACCATGGGACACTGGGGGTGGAACCACGCTGGTGTTTGCTGTGCGATGCCGTATGTGAGGCCACACTGGTGCTGGCTGTGGGTGATCAGACTCGAGGCTGCACCGGCCTTTTCATGGGATGCTGGACATGAAACCACGCTGGCGATGGCTGTGGGACACCAGGCATGAGGCCACACTGGCGTTGGCCGTGGGACATTGGACATGAGGCCACAGTGGTGCTGGCAGTGGGACACTGAGGATGCAACCACGCTGGTGTTGGCCGTGGAGCAGTGGACACAAGGCCACATTGGCGTTGGCCATGGGACCTTGGACGTGAGTGTTGGGTGTGAGGCCACACCGGTGTTTGCTGTGAGACAGCTGGACACAAGACCACGTTGGTGTTGGCTGTGGGGCGTTGAGGATGATGATGGCCATAAGGCCACGCTGGTGCTGGCTGTGGGACATTGGACACAAGGCCACAGTGGTGTTGGCCATGGGACGCCGGGGATGAAACCACACTGGTGCTGACCATGGAACACTGGCCATGAGGCCTCGCTGGCATTTGTGTGGGACACTGGCCACGCTGCCACGCTGGTGTTGTTTGCCAGCTGGCCACTGGAGGCTGCTGCTGCCTTTGTAGTCGCCGGCAGCTGCCTGCGGGTCCCGGAGCACCCACGGAGCTCTGCCCGGCCAGCACGGCTGGACAGGAGACTGAGGCTCCTGGCTCTCCCCCAGCAGCCCGAGGCTGAGCTGGGAGACATCCTCCTCCCTTGTCTTTCTGTCCTTCATAGGAAGGAGGGCAAGAAGCTGGGGAGGGATCCTGGGCTCCTGGGAAGGAAGAGGCATTTCTGCACCGCACTTTGAAGCAGGGTGATCTTCCAACTTCTCAGTGCCCAGGTGTGTTTTTGATAAGAAAGACAGACTTTTCAATGCTCTCTGTGCACTTTCATAGATTTAGAAGCTGTTTAAAAGGCAGCCAGCCCTGGTATTGTGGACAGCCCTGGCGTAAAGTCAGAGCCCTGGGTGTGTTGATGCCTCTTGACTGCCCTGAGCGGGTTCACCTGGGACCCTGCCCCACACACCCAGCTGCCCGTGGGCTCAGGAACTCCATTTAAGCCCAGACCTGGGTGTTTGCTCCTGACATAGGCCCTGCTGCAAGTGTGCTTATCTCCAGCCTTGCCTTCCTCCTGAGTAGGTCTTGAACGTATGTTGTGTTTGGCTTGTCTTTGCCCCGTCTTTTGAGGGCTCTCTTGGGATGGGCCTCGGACTGGTGCAGCCCCTCCTTGTGTCAGGGAGTGCTGGTGGAGCCCGTTGCCAGCACTGGGTGGGCTCTGTGGTGCTGAGGGGCTGTGCCATGGTTGGTGAGGGCACTGCTTGAGCTGGGGTTGTCCTTGGCTCTCAGCTCATCCCGCTTTTCACAGCAGCGGAGCTTCTTGCTGTGTGGAGCAAATACAACCTCATCGGAATGACCCTGCTGTGTGTGACCTGCTGGTTGTCAGCCTAAGGGCTTTCCACTACTTTGAAATTCATGGATGAAAAAGAGAATCCAGTTGGGACACACTCTGAAAGCAACTAGATGTAAAGCTTGGGTGTGAAGCAAATTCTGAGTTGGACATCTAACCATAAAATCATGGAATGGTTTGGGTTGGAAGGGACCTTAAAAATCATCCCATTCCATTCCCCCCCCTGCCATGGGCAGGAACATCTTCCACTATCCCACGTTGCTCCAAGCCCCGTCCAACCTGGCCTTGGACACTTCCAGGGATGGGGCAGCCACAGCTTCCCTGGGCACCCTGTGCCAGGGGCTCCCCACCCTCACAGGGAAGGATTTCTTCCCAATATCCAATCCAAGCATCTCTTATTTAGTTTAAAACATGGGAAGTCCTGACTTCTGCCATGGACATGGCTCCACTAGCACTTTCATGTTCCAGCTGCTTTTTGTGAATGCATCACGCAAAATGTGATACTTCTGGTGACATCCCCTGGGGAACAGAGGCCATTGGAGTTCCATGGTGTTGTCTGGAAAAGGATGAAGGGAATGACGTGCTCTTTTTTAAGAGCTTCCATGGATTTGGTGAGTGCAGAGCAGGCAAATAATAAAAATCACCAAATATGTTTCAGCCATAGAGGAAAAAATGTCCTGAAAAGATTCTGTAGCTTGTCAGGGTGCTGGGAATGTGCATTTACCTGCTTGGCTCTTGGGATATAGTGGGAGGCACAGTTTCCCTGAAAGATGGCAGTACACACTACATTTAAGAAAAAACATGTCCGTACTTCTCCCTGCTATATCTGGAGTTTTGGTGACTTCATTTGAATCGGTTCTCTGGGCTTTTTTTGCCTGTCATAATTTGCCCAAGCCCTTGGAATACACAGGAAAACTCCTTAGGTTACACAGGTCTCATAACTCACAACACAATGCTTTCAGTGTATGGGGTCTGCCATGCTCCAGCAATCACAGGTGATGTTTCCCACCTTCTCTTGGAGTCCTGACAGTCCTCTCAAGCTCAGACTCTGCATCATCTTGGTGAGATGTGCATCAGCTTTTTCATTCCCTTGTTGGGGCGTGGGGGTGGCTGTGAGCTCTGCGGTGGGAGCAGGAGCGGGCAGTGGGATATGGAGTCTCTCCCAAACCCTCTGTGAGGCAGAACCGTGCAGGATTGAGAGCTCAGGGCACAGGAGGGGGCCTTCATCAGCCCAAGGAGACTGGATTAGCTCCTGGAGATGCTTAGGGGGTCATTGCTCTCCTGCTGCTGCTTCATAAACCTGTTCCTGGTGCTAAATCCAGGGAAGTATCATGATTGCAGGAGTGGAGCTCAGCTTGATCAGTTCCTAAGCCTGGTTGCTCAGTTCCTGTGTTTTCCTAAACCTGTAAGGGCTGGAATTGCTCATGACACTCCTGAGTTTATGACCTGCCCAACACCTGGGCAGCTGTGCATTAAAATCAGCTTCTGTCCCTGGGAGAAAGGAATATCAGGGTTATCTTTGGGACCCAATCCTCAGGATCACCTCCCTGTAATGTTGGCACCAGGGAAAGAGGTTGAGTCAATTGCTGGGCACAGATCCTACAGTTCTGCATGAGACCAACAGAGATTGGAAACCTCCTCCAAGATCATTGAGTCCAACCATCGGCTCTGGCAAAAAAAACTGGGCTTGCCCAAAGTTCCAGGATGCCTCAGTCCAGAGTCTTGTCAACATACTCTAGGAATCAACCTCCAAAACTCAGGCATTTGGGTGCTGAAGGGTGGAAATGGGTGCTGAAATACAGAGGCTGGATTTGGGAGAAAAGGAGATGTTTTTCCTCATGAAGAAGGCTGGTAATTGAAGGGAGAGGAGAGCCTTGGAAAGTAAATCCACGGGGCAAGTGGGAGAACAGCTGATAAGGAACCACAGGGTCTGAGGCTGTGCTCCTGGCACACAGGGATGGCTGCACATTCCCTCTCCAGCTCCTCAACTCGTAGGTCCCATGTGATGAGCAGGGGTCTCCAAGGTCATTGATTCCAGTCCCTCCTGCTCAACTGCAGATGGATCCCAGAGGCCACCGTGGCCTCTCTCATGTCCTCAGACTTGTTTCCAATACCTGTAGCAAATCTATGGTGCCGAGGTCTCTGTGTACTGATGGCGACCGCCTGAGACTCTGGCTTTGCTCCCAGAGCTGATCGCAGCTTGGAGCTCCAGGCTTGGAGTTGACCAGGGAGGGATTTTATGAGTAAAAATAAAATAGGCTGGTGCAATCAGTTCTGAGAAAGACTAATTGTGACCCAGAGGTAGTGGAGGCTCGTGAGGCAGCTCTGCCAAGGTCATGAGACTCACCCCATCCCAGCACCTCCCTGCTGATAACACCATAACAGAACCACTCCCAGTAAGAAAAACCTGGCATTTGAGGCCGCTTCTTTTCTGGCAGAGCAGAAGTGTTTTCTATGCCACAGGGGGAGAAATTTATATGCAAAATGATGGGTACAATTGACTCCCTGCCTTTAGGCATGTAGGGCAAGAGCTAAAAGAGGTTGAGAATGCAGAGGGAGGAAGGTGTGGAGAGCTGTGGCCGAAGTGAGACAGCACTGCAGGAGCAGGTTTACAACACCTTTTTATCCCAAAGGTAGGAGAATTTGGGATCACTGCCGATGCAAGGAGACTCTAGGAAGGGAGCAGATTGACAGTGGACAGCAGGACGTGTTCCTTTGTGTGTATTTAAGCTGCTGGCTCTGATGGCCCTGCATGGTCATCCCAGGTCTGTGCTGGGCCTTCTGGATAAATTCCTGGGCTACCTTTGTGAGCTACTGTTCTGCTGAGCCAGGCAAGAGGGGATGGCCTCTAGCAGATCCCAACAGTATTGTGGGTGTCCCTCAAGTCCCTTTTGCTTTGGACCATAAAGAGGAAAATGCAATGCATTCCCTGGAACAGCCTTGCTGTGCCAGCCCGGTCCCTGACCCCACTCTTTGTACGCAGAACTTGCTGCTGGGAGTCCTCAATGCTTGTGCTGCTTCATCTTCCTGGGGTTTGGATCTGGCACAAGGGGCGTGAGCCATTTCCTGAGGGCCTCAAGCATTTGGGCAGCATTTCCATCCTCTGGCTGCCAAGGTCTTCCTCCTGCCTGGGGAAGCAGCAGGAGCACTCTAGAAATGACGGAGACGGGAACGCTGCAGTTTGGAAGCAGCAGCACTGGGGGAAGAAACTGTCCTTCCCTTCATCCACAGAGTCAATCCTTGATCACCTCCTGTTTTTCATATGCTGGGGAAGGCAGGGAGCAGGGAGGGAAATCTCATTAAAGACTTTGCTGTTGGGAATGGCTGGATAGCTCATTAGAGTGGGCAAAACGACTCGTTTCCTCTCTGCAGGTTTTTTTTCCCAGGAACTCCATGGAGGGAAGGAGTTCATTTAAAAACAAATATTCACAGCAGCGTGCCTGCAGGACACGCTGCTCCAGCATGGGATTCAATCCCAGCACCCAGGGAAGAGCTCGGCGCTCGTTTCCGAAAGGAAAACATCATTAGGCGCATTTGGCTTTTCGGGGTGCTGCTGGATTTGCCGTGTCTCAGATCACGGGGATGGGTCTCCCGTGCTGGAAATCGTGGAAAGCAAGAGGAGGGAGAGCTGGAGTGGGGGGTGACCGTCCTTCCCCAGCACCCCACCCCACGCCCGCGCACACTTGCACGCCATAGCACCGTGCTCCTGCCAAGAGAAACTTGGGAAGGGGGGAGAGCCAGGCAGAGACAGCAAGCACACTTATCAAGTGGCTTGGACCGTAGCCGATTTGAAATATTACTAACCTTGCATTTTCAAATTTGATGCACAACAACCAAGATGCTAATACTTTCCTTAGTTTAGAAAAAAAAATCCTTTCACCCATCTCTTCTAGCCGAAGATTAGGAGAGAAGCTTTAAGAAGATTTAAAAAAAAAAAAAAATCAACTTCTGAGCAGCGGAAAAAATGGTTTGTGATTCAGGGGCTCCGGGCAATTCATCATGGAAATTGGGTTTCTTAGCCGACATCATGTGAATCCTTTCGGCCCTGTCAACTTTTTAATACATTACATTGAGAATGTAAATCGTGTTGGTGAGGGGGAAAGAAGAGGGGAAAAAAAAAAAGAGAGAAAAAAGAGAGCTGCTTCATTTTGGGTTTAGAGGGGAGGCAGCTTGAGGCCTGTAATTCATATTAACTAAATAATAATACTGAAAAAAAACCCTCTCTAAATCTACAGATATGGATATACACCTAGGGAGGGAGGGGGGAGGGAAGTGAACGAGACAGCCCAAAATTGAAACCATTTTATCCTTTTGAAGGGTGAGTATTTGAGAGGGGTTTGTTATGGATTTATTTTTATTTTCTTTATTTTTTTTTATTTGGGTTTATTTTATCCCTTTCTCAGCTTGAGCTCGTTCTTCCATCAAAGAGAAGAGCAAAATGAATGTTTTGGAGGTGGAGGAAGATGGAGGAAACAGAAAAGGGAAAAGCTGCAGTAATGTCTGGGATCTTTTTGGAGTTTGGTGGATTTTTTTGCTCGCATTCAGGTGATTTGGATTAACTCCTTCATGGGAGGTGGAAGCTCATGCTAATTTTTTGCCATTTTAGAGGGTGTGAAAATAAAGCTCTGGATGGGGAGTAGCAGGTAGCGCTGTGAGATCACTGAGACCGGGCTTCATGGAATTGCAAACACGAACCTCTCGGTGCATTTACTCCCTGAAAATGTCCTTTGGGAGGTTCACTGTGAGCTAAATGGAGCACAAAGGCTCCACATAAACCCCTGGATAGGGCTTAGCTGCTGCATGGGCTCCCAGCTGGCTGGGAGGTGGGAAAGCTGCACCAGGCATGTTCTTGTTATAGCTGGTGGCTTCTCCTGTGCCTTGAAATGCTCCCAGCATTAGAAAAGTGGGATTGATCATCGAGGAGAGGCAGGGAAAACACAGAGTCTCTGGCCTTGCAGGGAAAATGCCTTTATTTTTTCTCATTGGATGGGGCTACGTGGAGATTGAGACTTATTTAATACCGGTTATAAAATAATTCAGGGTGCAAGAGACTTCTGTGGGGCTGTACGTGGGTGTCCTGCTCAGAGCTGGGCAGGCTTCTGCATCCCAAACCTCTCTGCTCAAGGGCAACTTGGGAAGAAGAGAGGGAAAGAGGTGGAAGGATGTGTCAGGAGGGATTATAACAAATAGGACAAAGAATTGATTGGTTTCAACACAAATTATGAGCATCGACGTAATCGTATGAGAATCGAGTTATGAAGAAGGCTCCTCCAGTACCCTCAAAGAGGGAAAAATGGCTGGAAGTGGGAATTGTAGCTGGGGCACATGTAGAAAAATCAGGGAGTCAAGCTTGTTTGGGCTGCTAAAGACTTCTTGGAAAGCATCTGAACAGATTAAACGCCTCTCAGAAAAGCCAGACGGACGCTCCTCCCCTGGAATGCTGCTGCCAGTTTTGGATACCCGCCACAGGCAGAGGGTGGTGGGGAATGGGAAGGGCTGGAGCACGAGGCCAAACTCCTGGCTGGGGGATCTGAGAGAGGCTTCGAGCTGATGACACAGTGTGCTTTTGCCAGCAGTGTCTGCTCTGCAAGGCGACACTCAGGGGAAGTGTTGGAGGAGTCACCAGTGTGGCACGCGTGGCACTGGGCTGGGGGTGTCCTCCTGTGGGGTTGGGTAGATCCAGCACTCAAAAAATCTGTCACCAAGCTGCTGTGAGGGGAGGCAGCTCCTTAAAAAGGGTCGTTAGTGGCTGTTTGGGGGCGTTAATCAGGCGAGTCCAACTCTTCCCAGCTGCCCACATCCAACCCTTCATCCCTCTCCCTTTTTTTTCCAGCCACAAGAGGAAGGACTGAGAACTTCCCACCTCTGCCGTGGGACAACTGGTTTATCACTGGTGCCTTCCTTGCTTGGCATCTGTGAAAGTCCTGAAAGAATGATGTAAAGCTGAAGGTGTTCCCTTTACTCGTGACTTATTAACTGCAGTTTAACTACTTAAATAGCATTGTAAAAACAGATATAAACCCTGAATGCTTCTGTTAGGGGTAACAATCCCCACTTTTATTCCTCTTTTGACTGCTGGGGTTGGGTGCTACTCCTCACTCCAGACTGACAGCAAACACCAATCCTTCCATTTTCCTGGAGACATTTGCAGGTGAATTTGTGGACACACACATGTGGACTACGCAGTTATGCAAATCGAGGGGGTTGATATTAATAATGCACAAGGAAGAGGTTGGGTGTTATTTTTATGCATAGGAATATTCCTATGTGTGACTTTGAATTCCACAGTCAAGCAGCTGATGTCATCAATGCATTATTTAGTCTGAGGCTGGGTACAGCATTTCCAGAGGGGTTTTTGGGCCTGATGTCCTTCAGAAATAATTAATTTCCCTTTTTTCTGCTTCCAGGCCTGCACTTCTGCACAGCTGCAGTTGGAAAACAGCCCTTCTCCTATCTTGTTTCCATTTAAGCATTGCACCCATGGCCAGAACCTAATCCTGGATATCTCCAACTCCTGCCAAAGGTGTGGTCTGCTCCAACTTTAAAAGGTTCTGGAAGGGTAAAACCAACGCTCTGTGGGAGTAGACTCCAAAATACTGGAGGTCATCCATATGATGCTGTGCAAGGACTTTTGAACCCACTTCCCTGTAAGGGTGGCGAGGCCCTGGCACAGGTTGTCCAGAGAAGTTGTGGCTGCCCCATCCCTGGAAGTGGCCAAGGCTGGGTTGGATGGGGCTTGGAGCAACCTGGGCTAGTGGAAGGTGTCCCAGCCCATGGCAGGGGGTGGAATGAGATGAGCTTCAAGGCCCCTTCCAACCCAAACCATTCTAGGATGGAAATTTCATTGATGGGGTCACCTCTGAGGGTCTGAAGAAAGGATTTTCCACCTCCCTTTGTGGGTCAGGAGGGACAAATCTCAGGCAATGAGGGACCCTTTGGCAATTGATGAAGGTTGTGTGGGCAATTCCCTGCTGAAGCTCAGACACATCATCCCTTCATCCTGCACAACCTGGGTGCCTCTAACCTCAACACCTGCAATCCTACAGGAATCTTCCTCAGGAGGAGCTTCCAGAGCCTCTGCATTCTCACAGATGAATGTGCACATTCCCAAGCCCTTCTAGGAAAGCCTCAGGCAGGTTACTTGGTTGGTTTTTTTCCCCCTCTGGTGCTTCAATCCTCAATTGCCACTTGCTGGGATGGTGGGAATGAGTTGTTGAGGCTGTCAGGGCTGTGCAGCACATAATGAAGTGCACACACGTACATCTATACATTCATACGTGGGCAGGCTTATGTTGTGATGCTGTAATAGAGCTTAATTAGGACATCACTCAGGCATCTGGGACTGTGCCTAAGCTGGAGATTTTTTTTTATTTTGGTTTTCTCATTTAGGTTTTAGTCAGATTCCCAAGTGAAATAAACAAAAGGCTAATTGCTTTTGGATTTTAATTACCACTGCAATACCTGGGTTTATTGTATGAATTGTGTTTTATAGGTGGTGAAAGGACACCGCCAGCGAGTGACAGATTCTCAGCTGACAACAGCGCTGTTCAAACCGAAAGAATTCTTTGCAGTGGGATCCAAAGGACAGCACATTCATTTGCTAAACTCCTAATTTTTTTTGTTGTGGAATGTAACTTCAAGACTTGGCTGACTTTTAAACATGATATAATTAAGCACGCCTGAAAATGCATTTATAAAAAAAAGAGACACAAAAGTAGAAGTACTTTATAATCCACAGTGTTAAGTCTCTTCAAAATTCCTTGGATAGTTACACTGCTGCTTTAGTCGGGGGTGACACAGCACAGTCCTAATACCTAATCCCAAGTGGCTCTTCACATAGTGACTCAGTTCCCAGAGCTGTTTGGTTCCTATCTGGTTATCTTTAATACCTTGAGCCATACATATCCTGTATGCTTTGCCAGGTGGGTTATTCCACTGATTTTCAAGACTACAAAACAGGCAAATCCTCATTCTACATCTATTTATTAATCCTAAAAGTATTTGACATCTTTTTTTCTACCCAGCTGTATTCCCTTGTCCATGATGTCCTGATCGAACAACTGCAGAAGAAAAAAGGCTTTCCTTGAACTGCTTCTAAATATTTTTTTTGACAAGTTGGAAACTCCAGATTTCCATTTTCATTGGTGGTCAAAGGAAATAGCAGCAGTCAGATAATGTATTTCAAGTGTATTTATTCCAAATATGTCTATTTAGGAGTAATGTTGAGTGTTACATAAACTTTTATATAACAAGCCTTGCACATCTGTAAAAACCAGGAAACTCCCCTGACCAGCTCTGAGCTTTGTCCTTCAGAGTGAGAAGAAATAAGAGGTGAGGAAGTGAATTCATAGTTGAATGAACCACCAGACCCTGAGAGCCCTTGGGCAGAAGCAAAGTGTGGATTTGATAGGAATCCTGATTTTTTTGAACCTATGGGCAGGAGGTTTGTGGAAGGACAGAGCATCTTCTGTGTTGAGACCTCTTGGGACGTGTCCCCACAGGTATGTTAATTATAATTTTGGAAGGATTTAAGGTTCATCTGTAGGGACTTCAGTAAAAGGGCCATACAGATTTGAAGCATGGTAGTTGCTTTCAGCAGAAGTCTAAAAGAAAGTCTTGCAAACCAAATTTTCTCAGAAATCATGGGATGTAACAATCAAAATTAAACTGTGTTTCTTTGGAGGTCCTGTGCTGAAAGTCTAATGAGTCATAGAATTACTGGTTTGGTTTGGAAGGGCTCTTAAGACCATCCCCTTCCACCCCCTGCCAGGGGCAGGGACACCTTCCACTATCCCAGGTTGCTCCAAGCCCCATCCAACCTGGCCTTGGACATTTCCAGGGATGGAGCAGCCACAGCTTCTCTGGGCAACCTGTGCCAGGGCCTCAGCACCCTCACAGCCAAGACTTTCTTGCCAATATCCCATCTACCCCTGCCCTCTGGCAGTGGGAAGCCATTCCCCTTGTCCTGTCACTCCATGTTTCTTGTTGTCTCCTTCAGGCACTGGAGGGCCACAATTAGGTCATCCTGAAGCTTCTCTTCTCCAGGCAGAACAACTCCAACTCTCCCAGCCTTTCACCTGGTTTTATTTCAAGACTGGAGACGAGAGCACACTCAGGCCTGTTCAAAGAAGGGTTTGCTCACACCATTGTGCAGCTCCAGCTGGTGCCTTTCTCTTTTCAGCTCGGGGTTTAAACTCTTTGAGAGAGGCTGTAGAAATCTCGTCATCTTTGATGCCTTGACTGTCTGTTCCAGAAAAGAGGACAAACCTTGGTTGTCTTTTGGGTTAGGGCCCCACATCAGAAGGAATTTCTGCATGGAAAGGGTGGTAAGACATTGGAAGGAGCTGCCCAGGGAGGTGGTGGAGTCACCAACCCTGGAAGTGTCCAGGGAATGCCTGGACGCGGCACTCAGTGCTCTGGGCTGGTGACAAGGTGGGGATTGGTCACAGGTTGGTCTCGATGGTCTTGGAGGTCTTTTCCAACCTCCGTGATTCTGTGGTGGGAAAGGAAAGATTTGCATTTTGCTGTGATTATTGAAACTGAGTGGGATTTATACTTATTGCTCCGTTTTTATACTGGGGACATGACCCAAAGCCTTGGTTGGTCTTGGCTGTGCTGTGTCAGGAATGGGATGCTTCTCTCCATCTCTTCTCCCTCATCTCTCCCAGCACTCCCAGCAATGGTGCTGTGTCCCATCAGGAACCATGATGGAATTCACTAATTCCTAAATGGTGCCATAATTACCACATGGTGGGGTTTATTCCTTAGGGAAAATGGCTCTTTTATGCCGTCAGATTCTGGATTCTCTCTGACCAAGGGGAATGTGAGAGCTGGCACAGTTTGTGTCAAGTGGATGAACTCTGTGACTAGAACACCCTTGAGATGACCCTTGGGATGAAGAGTCTTGGATAAGTGGGAGTGATGGAGTGGGATGTTTTAAGCAGGAATGATGGGGTGGGATGTTCTGGAGCTACTTGGTGAATGGAGAGGGAAAACCAGTGACTGTGTTAGTGCTGTTCAATTAAATCACGAGGACACAGAGAGTGGAATTTCAGGGGTTGAGGACAAAATGAAACACCAATAATTTTTAATACATTAGGGAAAATGTTGAGAATTTTTCTTTTGTTGAGGATTTACCTCAACAAGGATGGAGCTTGTTCTGAGGCAGAATTAGAAGAAATTTTGAACTGTTGAAAACTTCACTAAACCAAGTGTTCCAGCTTCCAGCAAAGCTAAAGTGAAGGCTAAAAGGATCTAAGTTTTATTTGACAAGACAAAGATTGTTGCTATCAACAGAGATGCAATGCATTTACAGTGCTCTTATACTGGCAATGTATGGGGTGGTAGGGGCCAATGAGACTAATCCAAATTATATCTCAAAGCCTTTTCATATTCCTGCATGGAATTTTTAATGAAAAGGAAACATTGCTATGGGGAAAAAAGGTTTCCCCTAAAAACTGTTTGGTGAAATAATCTTGTAATTTAGAGAAAGAGAATATATTTGAATGGGAAGGCTGGGACCTGCTGGGTTGCTGCTGTGGGCCTTTCTGGTTGGAGAGAAAAAATGGGTTTATAGAATTCATCTACGCTGTATGAATTGGTAAAATGTGTTGATAGATCCAAAATGACCCAAATCAAACAATGTACTTCTCAAGCTATCAAATGCAAGATCAAATAGCAAGAAAGATTAGGAAGCACTGATGGGCTCCAGGAGGTCATAATTTAGATATATCTGTCTAAAAGGAGGCAGTGAATTTGAAGGGATTTTTGAATTTGAAGTGATTTTTTGTGTCCTTCCTTTTGCTGTCCCCAGGCACGGAGGGTTTTGTGACACCTGGCGGAGTGATTTGGAGCAAATAAGGGAAATTATCTCCACTGATAGAGCTGGGATGATCCTTGTTGGGGGAGGCAGGACTCAGATGTGGTTTTCATACACTATGAGGGGGCACAAGCGCATCAAAAGCTGTGGGTTCAGCAAACGCCTGCAAATGAGATGGAGTCAGGAGACCAAAAGGAAGCTCCAGAGGGTAATTTGACTGTGGTATCTCAATGTCAACACCTGCACCAGGTACTGGAGGTGTCTTTGCTCTAATAGACCCAGCACTTCCCACTGAACTCTTAGAACAGAGAGCTCCTAACGGGAGCACTTGACTGGGCTGAGGTGTGATAAATTCCCAAGGAAAATAAGATGCTGACAGTGAGAGCAATTAACTGCTGGAGCAGCCTCTCCTGAATCCCTCAGGACTGTTTGCCTCTTAATTCACAATGAAAGGGCTCTCTGAAAGGTTCCCTCCCGTTCAGCCACTGCCATGGAACAGGCTCCAAGTGTCTGAAGGAAGTGGAAATCCTTCTACTGCTACACTTGAGAGTTGAAACTCTGTGATCCTCGTGGCCAGCACAGCCTTCTCCAGGCTTGGCTCCCACTCACTCCAGGTAATGCATTCCAGCACAAACCCACACTTCTCTTCACAAACTTCTTTGGCACAGCTGCTTCCCTGGAACTGGGAAGGAAAATCTCATGCAGCTGCTGTGATTTAATGCAAAAGGATTTCCCAGATCCTAGACCCACCAGAATTCCTGGGTACAAGATGCCCCTGTTGCATTTTCAAACAGGTATGACAGAAGTGGGCTGTAATGCCTGACTGGCCCTGAGAGTGTGAACACCCTGGGTTTCTCACTGGGACTGGAAACTTGTCTCCAGCCAGGAGAAGCTACATCCAGCCATGGGAAATCATACTCTTCCAACACCACTTTTACACTCACTGTGCCTCAGCCTGGCTTTCAGACAAGTGTTTTAAGTTCCTTTTCGAAAATTGGAGGGGTTTCCTGCCTTTGGGATGAATTCTGCTGAAGATAATAAAAGCAGATTTCACTTTCTGACCTTAATCCATCGGTCTCTTCCTGCCAGCTGGAGCAGGTTGTATCCAGGAGCTGGCAGAAGGAACCCTTGGCTGTGACAAAACAGGCACAAGGTGTGAAAGGTGCTAAGAATGAGGCGTCTATATATGATAACAACTTGTTAGTACTTTCTTTACAATTATTTCATTCCCATTTTCCCCTCACTCATCTCCTCTTTTACATTTATTTTGTCTTTTCTCTTCCTGCTTCTCTCTCCCAGTCTTGTTTTCCCTTCTCTCTATTCTGTCTTGCATGTATCAGCCTTTCCTGCCACAAATCAACCCTATTAGAAGCTCCAAAGGGATTCTTTCCAATGGCCTCCCTTTGTGAACTCTGCCTTTTTTTTCTTTTTAATCTGCAGTGTTCCACATTACATTGCCATTGATTTAATAGACCACCATGAATTTTACTGCCTGTCAAACAACAGCACAATTATTTTGAATTCTATTGTGGCAGAGCTTGACACCCAGCTCTGGATCACCTTACACTTTTCACCCTTGTTAGAGTGCACTTGAAAATCCAGGATAATGTTATGTGTGATTCCGGGATGGTATTTCGTGGCATTGTTTTAATTCAGCATTTTAGGGGTTGAATGATTTGGCAGCTGATGGATAAAGACTCCCACTAACCTGAACCTGGAAATGGCACATGGAATGTGGAAGTTATTACAGGGTGTTAAAAACCCCAACCAATTCCCTTCTTCCCTCTTGCTGCTCCCAGCCCTGAATAAATGAGATGGGAAGAAAACCCATCATAACTGCTGGTTCATTGGTCACGGGCTGATCCCAAAAGCTTCCCAAGCAGGATGCTGAGTCCTCTCTTGCTGGGCATTAATGGCTTGCTCTGAGTGGAAAAGAGGCTGGATCCATGTGCCTGGAGGCACATTCCCCACGGAGAAGCAAAAATTGTCGATTACTTTGAGAGCTGATGTTGGCACTCACCAGCGCTCAGCAGATTTCTTACATGGAACGAGTGGATTACAGCTGTATCCAAATAAAGGAAGGATTGGTTCATTCAGGATGAATCAACCCTTTGTACCCCTGTTTAGAGAGCTCTTTCTATCATCTTGCATGCCCAGGATAAATTGTTTTCCTGATGACAGGGATAGCAGGTTGGGTCTGTGTTGTCCCCGGGGCTGCACATGCAGAAAAGCTCCAACTCTGACATTGGATATATTAAGGAATTATATCCTATGAATATATTAAGGAGTAGAAACAGGTTTATTGGTGAAAGTTTGGACTCAGAAGAATTAAATGACTTACCAAGGGCGAGAGTGAATCTGAATTGTGCCTGGGAGCTGTTTCCAGTGTCTTAAAGTTTTATTCCAAGATGTTTTCCTATCCCTGCTCAACACGGTCCTTCCCACAAAGAAGTGCTCTCCTCGGGGTCTGAGGCAGAAGGATTTGGATTGTAAGTGATCACAGAAAGCTGTTTTGATAATCCAGATTGATTATGGGCTTTTCCTTTTACAGAACTTCCCTGTTCCCAGGAGAGCTCCTGGTTGCGTTACAGGTGTGATTTCCCTGTTTGGGGATGCTCATCCCTGCCCACCCTGAGTAAGGGCTTTGGGAGAGGTTTGCTCCGCCTGTTCTCCACAGTGGAGAAGGTTTATTGTCTCCTCTCAGGAAGCTGGTGGATGATACACACATCTCGCTGGTCTCCATCATACACAGGGCTCGAATTTGTCCTGTTACGGACAAAATTCGTCCTGTTTTTGGCTCAGGGTGGGAAATTCATGGGCTGCATAAATCTCCCAGGGAACTCATGCAAGATGTGGTGGCTCTGCAGTGCATATGCTGGGAGCCTGGCAGAGCAGGCAGGTCTCTGTGCTTTATGGCCTGGGCAGAAGTAGGATTGAGCCCTTTTGAGGTCTCAAAAATTTAAAGTTTAAAAGGGCCAGTGCCCTCCTTCCCCAGCATTGTGACAAATATGCCTTGTGATCCATCGTGGAGATCCTAGTCAGCCAGAATAATTAGGTGGCAACTCAATTTATTGCCTGCAGCCCTCTAAAGCTCAGGAAGTGCTCTTTCAGCCCTCAGCTGGTATTTAATCAACGTATCATAACTTTTATTAAATCTAAATGCAATGCTCCTGAGATACTAAATTTAAAGTGCCCCTGAAAACCTGAGGTGCTTTTTTTTGATTTACATATCACAGCATCATGCAAAATGGGACCGGGGTGACAAGGAGCCTGCATTACGGGCTCAGGAGGTTCCAGAGAGTCTTGTCCTGCTACCTCTGATACATCACCAGGTACCAGGAAGGTGGGAGAGGGGTTGGAACCTTTGCAGCCCTTAATTACAGATGAAGAAATTGAGTTTCAGTGGCAGCAGCTTCACCTGAGCATCAAAGGGCACCTCTGGGTCCTTGCAGAGGAGTCTCCTGCAGCACAGGTCTATGGGCGGGGAAAAATGCTCACACCCTTCCCAGGAAGTAAATTCCTGCTTCTGAAATGTTGTGTCCAGATGCTGACCTGTCCTGGGCGTCCCATGTCACCTCCCTGGGAGCATTGTCAAGGGCCATGGTGGAGTCCCCGTCCCTGGAGGGACCAAAAAGCTGTGTGGATGTGGCACTTGGGGACATGGGTCCGTGGGGCCTCGGCAGTGCTTGGGGAGTGGTTGGACTCTGATCCTGGAGGTCTCTTCCAGCCTGAAGAATTCTATGGTTTGTGCACCTCCTTTGCCCTCCCACATCCTGGTCCAGTCTCCCCGGTGCTCCTCGAAGAGGACTCCACCCCTCAGGGGCAGAGAAGCTCTGCTTGTACCTCCCTGCTGAGCTGCCTCTGCCGATTTCTGAGCTGGGCAATTCCAGAGGCATCCAGGTCCAAATGCCCAGGACAGGAGGTTGCAGGTTGGCTTGGCCAATTTGTGCTGAAATCACACCGGTTCCTGCACTGGCCAAAAAACCCTCTGTAACCAGTGCCACAAACTTCCCTGGGCTGAACAATGGGACACCTGTGTCCAGCTGGGATGGATGGGGAGGGTGAGGCAGTGAGAATCACACCCTCGTTTCCGACTCGACAAGATTCCCAGGAGGTTTGCCAGGAACTGTAAAACTTTGGCAAGTGTTGGAGATTGGCTTAAAATGCTAAAGACAATATTTAAACCCCATGGAAATTCTGAAACAAGGATGTTATTAAAGTGGAATTAAGGACAAAGGAGTTGCTAATATCTACAAGAAAAGGGAGAATTAAGAATGTTTGGGTTTAAAATAGTATTAGAACATTAGCTGAAACCTAGAAATAAGGTTTATCTGTAAAACATTGTCTCTGAGAAGGTTTCAATTAATGGAAGAGATAATAACTTGATTTCAGACATCTCATAACACGTTCTCTTGTGCCAGGGCCATCCTGGAGCTGGGCGGGCAGGGTGCTGTGTGCTAGTCTAAATTATAAGAGCCACTCAAATGGGAAGGGACAGGATTAAATCCCAGCATAAATACCCTTTGGAAAGAATATGAATCCTCATGCCTCAAGAGAAAAGCCAAATTCAAGTGAGAATAGGCAACTTTTGAAAGGAAAAGCTCCATTTTGAATAGGGAATTGTTAACCATGGTCAAACTTTATTATTGCCTGGCTGGTTTCTAACCAGGGAAGGCATGGAGGAGCTATTTTTTAATCTCAAAAAATAAAGATTTTCAAAGCATAGCATTTCCTAATCATTATGTTCTGAATGTGAGTTAGTTATGAATGTTTTTACAGTTATCAGAGACTTTATTTCTCTTTGTTTTGTTTTTTTTTTTTTTTTTTTTAAACACTGATATAGTGGTAAAATTAGGAACTTGAGCAGGATAGAGTTGTATTCTAGGCTTGCCTGGAGGCTGATGGCCTCACATACAGGTCTGGCCCTTGGCCATAATTTAGTTTGTAAGGCACAAAAGCTGTTGGTCCCAGCACATTGCCATGGCCTGCAGGTCAAATGTCTGGTTCTCCATGAATCAGGAGACACCTGGCAGCTGGAAAAGCAGTGAGAAGCCAGACAGGGACAGGTTCAGCTCTCAGCCAGTGCCTTCCAGTGGGAGAATGGTTATCATGTGCAGAAGGCAGCAAAGTTTGGATGGAGCTGTTGGAATTTGTGTACGCGCAGAAAATTTTTTGCGTCTGAAACTGCCTGGCTCCACTGGAAAGCTGTGGAGCAGAGAGGCTGTGTTGTTTATCTTCTCTGAATCCATTGCAGACTCCATAAAGATTCAAGAGACTTTCTTGCTGGTTTTCCATGAGGACTAAGGCATCATCTTATATATAAAGATAAGATGAAGTTTCTCCCTCTGCCTGGGGCCGGTTAGAGACGGAAAGGAACAAAAGCATCCTTGGGGCTTGTCTAAAATACCCAAAGGAGCAGCTCCCTGTGGCTCAGGCAGAAGGTCTGGAGGCAAACAGGCAGTGCAAGGTCATTCCTGCATCCCATGGCTGTCTCCTAGTCAGTTGGAAGTTGAATATCACTGGCAAATGCTCTTGTCATTAAATATATTCTTTAGCACACAGATGATTCCTAAACTAAGCTATAATTATTGGTGGAGCTGGCAGTGCTGCCTACAATTCAGGTTGCCAAACATTTCCCATTAAAAGATTCTCTTTTCCAATGCTAAATCCTTGCCAACATGGAGCAGTTCAGGCTGAAATTTTCAGTTGCAGGCCGTTGGCTCGGGCTGGGCTTTGTGTATATGAATATGTGTGTGTGTGAGGAAGCAGGAGGGAAATAGAGTTTAACCAGATCCAAGAGTGTGATATGGGGAAAAGGCATTGTTTTATAGTTATTTAAGGGAAAAAACCCAACAGTCACATTGTTGAGATATTTTTATGGCGTTTTCATGCTTTATTTTTATCTTCACAAGGACTTGAAATTCGGCTTGGGGACCGATCTGGGACTTTTAACTCCTCCAAACTGCCTGGTTTTGGCCAGGTCAGATGTGTCTGCAGACGTGCTGGGAAGAGAAGGTTTGCCCTGAAGTTTGTATGGAGCTTGTGCAGCTCAGGGCTTCAGAAAGGAAGGAGGATTCCCCCTTCCCAGGGCAGGTTGGCAGCCTGGTATGTGGTTTGGCCCTGGAATAATGGGAATGCAGCGTGGATCTCTTACATCCAAAGCATTTCTCACATGACAGGGAGGCAAACACACTGATTGTGAGGGAAAAGGGATTTCTGAGCAGAGGCAGGAGGGGAATACAGAATGGATCATGCAAGGAGATGAATGGAGAAAGGGTGGCTGTCTATAGAGCGAGGTGTGTAACTCCTTGGAAGGTCATAGAGTGAGGTGTGTAACTCCATGGAAGGTCATAGAGTGAGGTGTGTAAATCCTTGGAAGGTCTTACAGCTTCCAGTCTGCTCATCCCAACTATCTGCAGGACCAGTCCATAGCCCTTTGTGCCCACATCTCCTTTCCTGGGGTCAGAGGTGGGTTGAGATGAGAATCTTGAGAGTGGGAACTTTCAGGAACCATCGCTATAAGCATCGTTTTTACCCCGTCTCCAAGGCTGGGGAGATCTTCTCTCTGAATCTTTTCTATCCCAAAACCCATCAAGCCATGCCAAATTTGCTGAGCTGTTTTGGCTGTGCTGTCAAAAATTGTTCCCAGCTAGAACACCTGGTTTAGGTGTTTTGGTTTGGTTCAGCTCTGCAAACAAAAGCACCTTGCTGGAAATGATTGGGTTTTAGGCAGTGCAGGATCTGGACATGGTACAAACAAAGATGATGCACCTGTGATGCAGCTAAAACTTAGGAGAATATCCAGGAGCTGCTGATGGAAGGACCAGCATTGAGTGTGCTGGGTGAGGCACAGACCGCATGCGAAAAAACATCTGAATCTAAGTCGGAGCATCGGGTACATGAAGAGGGGAAATGAAATCAAGCTTTATGAGCATCTCTAGTTCTTCAGAGCATCCATTTGTCTACACCTCACCTTGTTTATGTGGGTAATCCTACTTATAATGGT
>VZTG01010141.1:862957-950457 GCA_013397845.1 Melanocharis versteri | reverse complement strand
AGCTGATTTGGATGTGGGGAGGTTGCTGGCCTTCATGGCCTGTCCTTGTAGGAACAGATAACGGCAGCTTACAAGAGCAACATCCTGCTTTGTGATGTGCCATTATCAGCTGCTATTTCCCAGGGGGTACTGATGGGATCATGATTATTATTTTTTTTTACTGGATGATGGAACATGAAAGAGTCTTGACCCTCTTCATAGATTCAGTTTGTTGGGTGAATAATTCTTCTTGGCTCCAATTAATTTTGACACCGGAGTAAATCTGTCAACAGTGGAAACATCTGCAGGAGTCGTGATGGAGCCAGGTTTTCAAATGAAGGGGACACCTGCAAGAGATCCCTGTTGCCTTCAGGATTCCTTTTCCTGTGTGGATCAGCCATGAAATGGGCTGTATGTCCTTACTAATTTATGGAAATAAATACATAATACGGAGTCAAGAAAGTGGTGCATTTAATGTCTCCTTCTCACGTGATGGAAATTAGGGTTTCCTTTCAGTTCTTTGCTCTTATTTGGGCACAGTTCCTCTTCTCCTCCTCCCCACTGACTTTCCATCTCATGGGCATTGTGGTACTGGTTAAAACGTTGGACTTTATAATCCTGGAGGTCTTTCCAGCCCTAAGGATTCCATGATTCTACAGTTGTGCTGAAAGCCTCCACCCACAATGAGGAGATCTTTCATGTATTTTGCAGACTTGAGGGCACTGCCTTGATCCCACTGGTGTCAGTGAGCACCTTGGCACTAAAACATGACTTTGTGCTTCATTTTGACTCATCTGCAATCCCTAAAAGCAGAAAGTGGAGCTCTGCAATGCCTTTCTTGGTTGGTTACACGCCAGCTGAAGGTGGGCTTGAGTATCTTAGTGAAGACTTCGTATTTACCGTCATGGAGGTGTAGACCAAAAGTGGATCCACCCTAATCCCACCCTTTGGTCATATCAGAGTCTTTTACATCCCCCTGGCTTGTGTCGGCTTTGAAGACACCAGATTCCCTTTTGCTGGTGGCATTCAGGCCTGGGACCAGCAGAACTCTGTTCTTTCCATGGCATCCTGTAGGTTTCTGTCCCTGAAACCCACTCAGCGTTTGTGCCCTTGCGCAGACATTGTGTTATGACAGGGTGTCCTTTGTGCACAACCCCATCAACAGCAGCAATTTCAGAGCTCTAATCCCAATAGGTTTTTATGCTCAGCACTGCTTTGATATTTCCTTTGGTCATCCTTGTAGAATTACTTTCCCCAAACTGTTGTCAACTTGGGTCATTTTGTGTTACTTGTTTGAACTTGTCAAATTTCATTTCAGACATGGGTAGTACTTGACTCATATTTACTTCAAACTCCTCTTCCTGCAGTTCATTGCTTTCATTATTTATAGGTGTTCTTGAAAGCATATCTGCTAAGCTCCTTACTGGGCCTGTATTTCACATTTAATGAGTACTTTTGCAATTTCATTACATTTTTTTCTGAAGTCCAGGTGGCTCATTGTACAATGGATTTTTCTCTATGGCTCCTGGTGCTTTATGGTCTCTTTCAACCTTGATTGAATTCTTCCCATAAACATATTCATGAAAATACTCGTGGCCTAAAACAATTGCCAGCATTCCAAGTGCAAGCAGAGCTTTGGGTGGGTTTTAGCCCATGGCTCAGATTGTCATCTTGCCAGAGGGCCAGAGCCAAAGTGACCTTGCATCACTATGGGTCTTATACTCCCAGGTAACCTTGGAATGTTCCAGTGCTGGTGCTTCTATGACAGCCCCTCTTTACACCAAACCTTATTCTATTTTCACTTATCTTGGAGTTGTTCTGGACTATCTGTGAGATCCAAGTGGCCCAGTGGGAAGGGACATGGAGGTGCTGGTGACAGCAGCTGGACACGAGCCCAGGTGTGCCCAGCTGGGCAAGAGGCCAATGGCCCCTGGGCTGTCCCAGCCATGGAGTGGCCAGCAGGAGCAGGGCAGTGACTGTCCCTCTGTGCTGGGACCTGTGAGGCACCTCCAGTCCTGGGGACAGTTCTGGCCCCATCAATTCAGGAAGGACATCGAGGGGCTGGAGCATGTCCAGGGAAGGGAACGGAGCTGGGGAAGGGGCTGGAGCACCAGGAGCAGCTGAGGGAGCTGGGAAAGGGGCTCAGCCTGGAGAAAAGGAGGCTCAGGGGGACCTTCTGGCTCTGCACAACTCCCTGACAGGAGGGGACAGCTGGGGGGGTTGGGCTCTGCTCCCAGGGAACAGGGACAGAACAAGAAGAAACAGCCTCAAGCTGTGCCAGGGGAGGCTCAGGTTGGACATCAGGAGGAATTTCTTCACATAAAGAGTTGCAGCATGTCTTGCATAAAGAGCCTTAGTCAGGGAGTATCGCTCTGCCATTGTAATATTATTAGCAGGAAAAACAGTACCTGTGCTCTCATGCATTCCCAAAAAACTTCCTGGCCAGAGGTTACATAATCCCACCTGCCTTAATTCACCTGCCTTCACTTGGCCAGCTGCAAAGCTCTACTAAAGAACATAAACATGTCTGTGTTCTCAGTGCTTGTGGTTATCCTAAACATAAGGTTTAGGCTATGCTGCTGCTTCATTCTCATGGTAATCCTCCGAGATCTGGTCACGATATGTTAGTGCTGAGATTACCCTACAGAGATGTTTGCTTGCATCTCCTAAAAGATTTACTGAGCAGAAGTAGGAATCTTTTCCTTCAGCCTCACCCAGCTTCCTAATACGAAAATCCTCTGGAGTTTGGAAGTCTAGACTTGCACACATCAGACATGCCTGCAGGCTTCCTTCAGATACTTTGTTGTGGTTTTTTTTTATTTGTTCAAATCCTTATTTTTGCTTGTTTTAATGAAAGTGACTATTTTCTGTTGGATACGTTGATTGGTTTCTGTATGCACTCGGTATGTCCTGTTTTGTCACCCACTCAGGTTCAGCTGTTTTGCCTTTTCGTGTCAGTGTGACTTCATGGGGTTGTTTGGAGAAAAGGAGGCTCAGGGGGAACCTTCTGGCTCTGCACAACTCCCTGACAGGAGGGTGCAGCCAGGTGGGGGTCGGGCTCTGCTTCCAGGGAACAGGGACAGGATGAGAGCAAATGTCCTCAGGCTGTGCCAGGGGATCTTCAGGTTGGACAACAGGAGGAATTTCTTCGTGGAAAGGGTGGTCAGGCATTGGAAGGGGCTGCTCAGGGAGGTTTGGAGTCCCCATCCCTTCAGGTGTCCAAGGAACACCTGGATGTGGCACTCAGTGCTCTGGGCTGGGTGACAAGGCAGGGATTGGGCACAGGTTGGACTCGATGGTCCTGGAAGGCTTTTCCAAACTGTGATCCTGTGTTATGGTGCATAATTCTTATGGAACTACAGCCATAGTTGTCAATGTTGGGGATGGTGGCATGGCTTGGGTCCCTCTTTGTCACCAAATGCATTGAGACCCCCTGCTGCAACCCCACCAGCATTAGATATTTGTCTGTCTTCCTTGGTTGCTCTTCCTTGCTGGTCTGTGTGTGTCCATCAATCCATTTCTGCTCAAATCAGTCCCAGTCTGCAGCATTTTTGTTGCTCTGTGGAGCCACGTGATTCACGCTCCCAGCAAAATCCAGAGTGATTCAGAAAGACTGGTTTTGTACCTGATTTCATTTCGAGGTGAGAACGCGTTCCAAAGGGAGGATCTCTGGGAAGTCATGCACGCCGGAGCTGTAGAGGTGACACAGTGGCTCTTGCACAAACTCCACCTTGAACTTCCATGGCTGCTCCTGAGAGGGGACAGGAGAAGGGACAGGTCTGCAGGATTGGAGCAGCTGGATCTATGATTTGACCTTGGAGAGGGCAGGAGGAATTTGCCTGAAGGGCTGCGAGTTCGCCTGAGGTCTCAGAGTAGTCTGGAGCCTGGGCTGACACCAGAACACACCTGGAGCCTCTGGAGATGGATAAATTCTCCCGCTTTTGGGCAGCTTTTCACACCCCATGGATTTGTTTGTTCCGTTGCTTCTCTCCCCTGTGACCACAAATGCGAGAATGACTTTTCCGGGTCTCCCTCCTTCAAAATCTGTGTCACCCTCCCATGCCAAGCTCTCCCAAGGAGAAAAGCAGAACCACTAAAACAAAGGTAAACCAGTTTGATGAAGATTTCTTCATCAGGCAGCCTCCTCCCCCAAAACCAGGATGCACCAAATAATGGAGCAAACAAATACTAAAAAAAAAAAAGTCCCTATGTGTATCCTAAGCTTTTAAAATGGCCGAGAAATTCTTGCTTTTTGGGAGTGACCAGTTCATTGCTTTGCTAAGTATCTTTCTAAGCCACCTCTTGTCAGAAGAAGAGAATAAATGAAAAGAGAGAAAGAGAGAGAGAGAGAAAAAGACCTTTGCATAGCTTGAGCCTTTGTGCCGTGCATTCAGACTGATTTGTACCCTTTGTAGTCTTAATTATTTGTGAGAGCAGGATAACAGGAGTACCAAGCTCACCCATTATTTCCTGCATAAAAAAAGGCACACAGAAGCCGCTGATCGGTTTTGAATTAGCAAACATGATACTAAAAAAAAAAAAAATACGCGGGGGGGGGGGGGGGGGGGAGGGAGGGAAAAAAAAAAAACGAGGGGGGGGGGGGGGAGGAGAGAGAGAGTGCATAAAAAAAATTCATTAATATCATCAGGGATTAGGAGGCTGATTAAAGTGTAGCTGTTAGCGTATGCAAATGAGCGATAGGCATTTATCAGAGCCTGTGCAAGCTGTCTCAGAGCTGTAAAGCCCACGTATGTTTTTCAGCTGATTAAAACAGTTTTAAGTTCTGGAGGATTTTTTTTTTTTTTTTGGAGAGAATAAAAAAAAAAATTAAAAAAGCCACCATCATCTATCCTTTTCCTTTTGGCTAAATTCCTCTAAGTGCACTCCAACCATTTCCACTTGAATGCACTCACTCTCTCTCTCTTTCTCTTTCGGGTAATGAGAGTTTGGGAAGGAAATGAATGCAAACGAAGCACGAGGCTTGCAACAGCCTCCTTGGCTTCCAAGGAACTTCCAGAATGAGGCCATCGGAGGCTGCGCCCCGGGAACATCTCTGGAACATGGACACAGTGCAGCCTGGCCAGGTGCAGGCCCTGGGGGGAAGAAATGGACTGGTGGCTGTTCCTCCTCAGCTCCATCGTGCTTGGGGGTCACGTTTGGAGCCCTGCTTCACTCTGGGATGGAACTGAGGTCTCCATCCAAGCCTCTCACCAGCCCAGCTCCCTGTTACAAAGGATTTGTTATTTCCACCCAGGCAATATATGTTCCTCATTTTGGATGGGTTGGTAAGGAATGGAATAGCAATGGATAACCAGGTGTCTGCAGGGGGGATATGGGATGGGATGCAGTTCATGACCTGCCTGAGCACAAACCCTGTAACAAACCCTGTTCCAAACCCCAAAGCTTGGAGGAGAGACATGTAAAACACAGCAGAGGAGCAAGGCCAGAGAGGGCTGCAGCCACTCCATGCAGACACCCCCAGATTTCTTTTTCTGCACCCCACACCCCATTGGATCTGGTTGGCCTGGCCAAGGTTTGTTGAAGAGACTGGGCTTAGCTTTATTCTGGAGTCCCCAAGTGAAATTTCCAGAGGGGAATTTTTCAGAAAACAGTGATGCTTTCTAGAATGGTTGTTTAACACAGACACCCAAATCTGTGCTTCCCGCTGGTTCAGTCCATCTGTATCTCTAGCACTTCCAAGGAGAAGCCATAGTAAAATACATGGAAATGTCCCTCTGTTATCGCTAATTTTAGGATTTTATGCACCCATTCATCAACACTACATTAAATTTCCCTTCCTTGGGCTATTGTCCATAATCAAAGTATTCTTTTTTTTGCTATTTATCAGAGATACTTCTTAAGGTTCTGGGCTCTTGTTACTCCTCTACGTGTGGCTCAGTTGGGAAAGGAATTTTGCAGCCTTGGGAATCAACAAAAATGGTTTTGGCACACTGAAGTGAGGTGACTCGCTGAGGGGAGTGAACTCCTGGAGGAAATTCTGGAATTGTTCTAGATCTGGGAAAATCATGGAGCAAGTGGATAAGGGTGGTTTTGTGTGGTTTATCACGTGAATCCAAAATTTATCACGTGGCTCTTGAGCTTATCCCATATGTGGAGTAAGCATCATGGTAAGCATTCCTTGGAAGAGCACTCTCAGCTAAGAGCCTGCCAGGTTTTCCATTATAAACCAACAATGGTATTTAAAGTGTTTATAACTTCGCTGTAAAATTTTGCTCTGTTGAAACTTGGCAAACAAGAGCCCTGCCCAACAGCAATTTTTTTGTTGTTGTTGTGTATTTGGAAGTAAATCAGCTTGGCCATTTATGTTTTAAAAGATTATTTCTTTTGAGCCCCAGTCTCTCATTTCTCAGGCTGGCAAAGGCTCCCGGCGCTGCAGGGAAAATGCATCCAGCGTAGAGGACGGGCTTTGTGCCTGTCATTGAACAGCGACCCCTTCCAATAACCGGGGAAGCACTCCGGCAGGTCCTGGACTGCATCCCATCCCATTTCCCCCCTGCAGAAGCCTGGATATTCACTGCTATTTCACACCATTCATTACCAGCCCTTCCAAGACCAGGGAGAAATATTGTGTCTGGGTGGAAAATCGAAGAACAGTGGAACCGGGCCAGGTCTGGAAACAGCCTGTGAGTGACTGGGGAAAGCGCAGCGCTGGGAACACAGCTGGGCTCGGGACAACTGGTGGGGCATCAACGGTGGAGGGTCCTTGTGGGTGCAGCTGGAGGGAGCATGGAAGAGCCCAGCAGCAGGGACACAGGGATGTTTGCACGGCAGGATGGGCACAGCTGCCTCCAGCCCTGGGATCCTCAGCACGGGAAGGGCATCGACCTGCTGGCGTGAATCCAGAGCAGATCATGGAGGTGCTCCAAGGGCTGGAGCCCCTCTGCCCTGGAAACAGGCTGGGAGAGCTGGGGATGTTCAGCTGGAGAAGAGAAGGCTCCAGAGAGACCTTAGAGCCCCTTCCAGTGCCTAAAGGGGCTCAAAGAGAGCTGGAGAAGGACCCTTGGAAAAAGATATGGATTGAGAGAACAAGCGGGAATGGCTTTGAATTGAAAGAGAGTGGATTTAAATGGGATATTGGGAAGAAATTTTTCCCTGTGAGGGTGGGGAGGCCCTGGCACAGGTTCCCCAGGGAAGCTGTGGCTGCCCCGTCCCTGGAAGTGTCCAAGGCCAGGTTGGACAGGGCTTGGAGCAACCTGGGATAGTGGAAGGTGTCCCTGCCCATGGCAGGGGGTGGAATCTAGTTGGATTTTTACGGTTCCTTCCAATCCAGGCCATTCTATTCACTCTTTGCTTTATTCACGGTTCCTTTTCCAATGACAAAAAGGAGCAACAAACTATGACTTGTTTAAATAAATAATTGGTGCCCGAGCTGACATTTCTATTGCCAAGTGTGGGCTCCCACCTTGAAGCCGGTGAGAAGTTCTGGTTGTGCCACATCCAGAATTGAACAAGGAAACAACAAAGGCTTAGAGATGATACAAAGACTTCCAAATGTGGCTGGCGTGGCAATATTGTCTGTTTTTTCCCAGGAAAGAATGACTAGAAAATTAAATGACTGCAATAAACGGTATAAAGGAGGTCAAGCAGGCAGTCAAATTTATTTTTTAGACAATTACAACAGTGTCTCATTCAAAGGGACACTGAATAAACTTGAAAGGCAACAGAACTGAAACTGATAAAAAGACACTTTTGTGAGCAATTCATCCATAGCCTCAGGCATTCATTGCCCCGAGATACTGCTGCAGCCAAGTTCTCCTGTTGCACTACCCAGGAAAAAAGCTGTTAGAAAAGATAGGAACCACCACATTCCAGGGCTTAAAGGAGGTTATTCCACAGCAGCCTGTCCTAGGATTTTCTGAATCTCCTCCTGGCATCTGTGGGGGTGCAATGACACTGGTCCCAGACACTGGTGGTGTTCTGAACAGGTCCAGCTGTTCGTATCCCCCAACATCTGGAGTTTTCCACATTGCACCTGGCTCCCTGCGAGGTGGCACCGTGCACTGCTCTGGTGGAGCTGGCAGGAGAAGGAGCTTTTGCAATAATGAGAAAATTTGGAATGTTGATTTCCCCTGAGGAGGGACGCACATTTCAGGACAGAGTGCTCCAAGTGGCTGTTCCCACTGGGAAAGGAGGAGCAGTGGGAGCTGCCCTGTGAAGCCGAGTTGGAGATGGGAAGATCCATGTTTCTTCCCTCCTGTGGGAAGCTGTGGATAGACAGGACACACCTCTCCAAATGGGTGCCCCAACCAAACAGAGCACTTGGACTGTTTTAGCTTTTCTTTCAAACTAAAGCAGGTGAAGCCTTAGCTCAGTGACAAGGAATGGAGAATCCCACAAAGGAGGGGCTCATGGAATGCCCTGCTCTGCGTAGTGAACTCAGATCCTTGAGGAATGGTCTCCAGGCTGAAGTGGAGGAATTTCTGCTGCAAAGAGGATGAACACACCAGCTGAAAGCACCTTGCTGTTCCCGACCGAGGCATCTGGAGAGCTGAGTGAAGCAAGGAAAACACTGTGGAAATAGGATGCCATCAGGGTCATGGGGTCATTTAGGTTGGAAAAGCCTCCTAAGACCTTTGAGTCCCTCCAGCATTGCCAAGGCCACTGCTAATCATGTCCCCAAATGCCACCATCTTGGGTTTTTTCCAATCCTGTGTCCTTCTCTCCAGGCTTGGGAAAACAAACACCGTGATTATGGCATTTAACAACTCCTTGGTCTTTCACCTGATGACATTTAATTTCTTTGGGTGTCTACCTACATGGAGTCTTCAGGAGAGAAATCATCTGCAAATAGATTTATAATTGTCTGCAAAAGGTTGCCCTCCCCAGGCTAGAGCTATGAAATTTTTGTGGTTTTACTTGAGTCAAAAAGTCATAAACCTGCTTTTTTAAAAAATAACATCAATCAGTCTTTTCTGAAATGTGTCATTTCGTGGAGCCTTTCAACAGGGAAGTCGTGATCCAGCCAGGTGAAGATTTCATCGTTCATTTGCTGAGGTTGATTCCAGAATTTCAGAGGAGCTTTGGGGCAAATTTTCTCCTGCTGCTTTCCTTGACAAGGCAGTTTGGAGACATGAGCAGCTGCCGAGACAGAGAAGCTGTACAAGAAGAAATACAGCCCGACTCCTAAGCATTTTTGGACCTCTCCAAAGGCTGGCTGCAGCCTCGTGGAGCTGGCAGATGAAATTGGAGTCCAAGATGTATTGCAGTAATTCTGCCAAGGAAGTGCTAACAACAGGAAACACAATGCAAATATAATCGAGGTCATCAGCCCCTTTTCCTTGCATAAGTACTTAAATATGTGCTGGTATTGCAGTTACTTAACTGTAATTGCTCAGGGCTTTACGGTCGCTGAGCTTGTATTCTTCCCTCAGGTGATGTATTGGTTTCTGACCCTCCTTGGGCACGCCCTGTAAATATTTACACACCTCCAGTCAACGGCTTTGTGTGTTTATTCAAAGAGGGGACAATTAACACGCAGGGGAAGAAGTTTTCCAGGCTCCTTACAGACCTGATGTAACTGGTGTAGGGGACAGCGATGGATGTGAGAGGCACGTCCAAAATATCTCGCTTTTGGAGGGGTCCAGAGCAACTTTCTTCTTTGCTTCGGGTGGGGAAAACCTTCTTTGAGCAACACTTGAATTGCCACCATTTAAAAGACAGCGACTGCTCACAGATGCTGCTAAACTTCCTCCCACGCCACTGCCAGAGGGTCTCCTTGGTCCCTCCAACCCCTCGAGCTCTTTCCAGCTGGTCCAGCTGGAAATGGCCACGTGTGGCACTGACAGGGTTAACCAGGACGAGGAGATCATTTTCACAGCTGAGGGCTCTGCAGTGGGACAACAGAGATGCTAAAGAATATTTAGTAAAAAGGCAGAACATTTGTGAAAAAAAAAATATATCCAAGCACACATAATTACCACAGCATATCATGCTTTCATTTTGCAGCTTTCTTGATAACTTCTGGCACAGCTCTCTGGCAGGGAGAGCGTGGGTTAGTGAACAAGCCATCCGTGCCTCCTTTCCCATCCTTGATGTGCCAAAGAATTGGATACAGCCCCAGCTGAAGCTTTAGTCTTGGTTTAATGTGCACTTGCAACTGGCATGTTTATGTTTTGCCATCCAGACCAGGACAGAGGGACAAGGTGCCAGAGGACAAGGTGGAGAGGACTTCCTTGGAGCAGATTACACCAGTGCAAACCATGGTGTGCACCTTCCACCTCCCTTGCGTGTGCCTTGTTGGGGAGAGTTGCTCACAGGAGGAGAAAATTATGCCTGGGACGGGTAAAACACTCACTTTTCCAACTCAGAGTGATGCACCTCAGCCAAAATGTTCTCAGTGCTGCTAAATCCTTGTTCTCTCTCAATTTCCTTTGCCCTTTTAAACAGGCAGTTTGTTGAGAGACATCCGTGTCTCCTTCCCACAGTTTCCTGAGCGGATTCTGCCTTATTTCCCCTGGTGCAGGTGAGGAAATCCTATGGCCCGCGTCTGGAGCTCGACCATGATGCACAAAGGGAACACCCAGTTCTGGAATCTGCCTCCAGCACACCCATTCCTTGCTATTTTCACCTCTTTCTGGCACTATTTTGCTGTGCAGGGTGAGGTTGCAGGTGGCATCTTGTCACCGTGGGAGATACCAGGGAGGGGACACTGAGTGCCAGAAAGCTTTCCGTGGTCCCAGAAACACTGCAGAAGGGCATGCCCAGGCTCCATGGCGGTCTGGGGGCAGGTGGAGGTTGGAGGGGATGTCCTCTGTGTCCGATACCCCAGAGAGATCATCTCTGATCCCTGGTGTGAGAGATCCTGTTTCTCCAACCTGCTAGAGCTCAGTTCACCACGTTTGGAGACGTGTGTTCGCTTTTTAGATTGCAAAAGGGTAAAATGACCCTTCCGTGAAGGATTTCTGATCCCGTGGGGCTGCCTTCAGCCACCTCTCAGCACTGTGGCTGCCTGAAGAGTTTCTTTCAGAAATGGGACCATGTTCAGAAGCGTTTGCAGGATCTGCTCCCATTGATGCCTTGGTGGTGGGGCTGGGGGTTGCAGGGGCAGCTTAACAAAGGTTTTCTACATTTTTGTCTTACACTTTTGTAATATCCTATCCTATCCTATCCTATCCTATCCTATCCTATCCTATCCTATCCTATCCTATCCTATCCTATCCTATCCTATCCTGGTTTGTGTTGGAAGGGACTTTAAAGCTCATCCCATTCCACCCCCTGCCATGGGTAGGGACACCTTCCACTATCCCAGGTTGCTCCAAGCCCCATCCAACCTGGCCTTGGACACTTCCAGGAATGGGGCAGCCACAGCTTCTCTGGGCAACCTGTGCCAGGGCCTCAGCACCCTCACAGGGAAAAATTTCTTCCCAATATCCCATCTAACCCTGCCCTCTGGCAGTGTGCAGCCATTCCCCCTTGTCCTGTCCCTCCATCCGTTATCCAAAGTCCCTCTCCAGCTCTCCTGGAGCCCCTTTAGGCACTGGAATGGGCTCTAAGTTCTCCCTGGAGCCTTCCCTTCCCCAGGCTGAGCACCCTCAGCTTGCCCAGCCTGTTTGCAGAGCAGAGGGGCTCACGCCCTTGGAGCACCTCTGTGGCCAGCTGTGGAATCGTTCCAGCAGCTCCATGTCCTTATCGATCCCATCACAGCAGAGGAAGTTGGATGTGCATTCTTATCCTTGTGGGAGTCCACACAACCCAGCAGAAGCCTGGGAAAAGGCCCAGCTGTCCCTCCACTCACAGGTGGGCAGCACAGTCCCAAGGACATGGTGGGAGCTGTGGGATTCCTGACTGCAGACAGGAGCGGCAGGGAGCTCGGAAGCCTTTTGCACCTCTCCTAGCAGATGATCCTTCCTGCCTCAGAATGCTTCTCTCAGCTAATGGATGTTACGAGTAGTTTAGCTCTAGTTTTGCTGTATGTCCTTTTGCAAATTCAATTACAGAGCCTCTTGTCTTGCCACAGTCGGAATTGTTCTCAGCCTAATATCATGTTCGTCAGGCTTTTGTTTTGTTCTCCTTGCAGCCCAAGATGTCCTTGTTGTGAGCCCGAGCATCTCCTCCGCCTCACGGCCCTGCTACCTTTGCGTGCAACACTTCTGCTGCTCTAAAGATACCAAAAGGTTTTAATTACGATTAAGCCAAGTCATTTCTACAGTTTCGAGCTGTAAGTAAACAGCCTGTTTTGGATAATGGAGGTAATGGTTTGCATTTCAACTCTACTTCTAACCTCTGATTTTTGCTTGTAATATTTTATGTGGTTAAATCAATTTTTTCTGCCATTGAATGTAGCTTTTCTTTCCTTTTTTTTCTTCTTAAACTCAGTTGTAAAGCATGTGTTTCATCACATCCTTGTTACCCTAGGACATGCCTGCTGCAGTTAAACTCGCCTGTAGTCATGCTCCTTTTCAGAGGGGTCTGGAATGGAGAGGAGGAATTTTTGTTGTTTTCTCCTATTGCTGACGAAGGAAGCAAATGCTTTAGCTTATTAAAAGCCAGGTAAAAATCCAGACTTTTGGATGTGGATGTATTTTCTGAATTCACAGTGTGGTTTATTGTACGGGGTGCTGGGCTTGGCACACACCTGGTTTGGGGTCACAACCCTTCTGCAAGGCCTTTGTCAACCCCAGGCTGCAATCAAACTATCACTGCATGACTGTTAAACACACTCTTCATCTCCAGAGCTGCTCTAAACATGCTTTACGAGGGCAAAGCGACTCTTCCAGGCAGGGAATTAATGGTGATTATTTCGGTGGACAGGAAATATAATATGTATCATCAGTGCAAACTGACTTAAGCCAGCCAAGGAGTTATCGTTGGAGTATTTTCATCTAGGTCACTTAAAGCCTTCATTAATTAAATACTGCTGTGTGATTTCTTTCTAAAGTTTAATCTACAATCTGGATTTTTGATTAAAATATGTGCAATTTCAGCCAGCTCCTCACAGTGACCACACCGTGGTTCTACAGAGTCCTCACATGTCACTGCTGTTGCCTTGGATTGTTCTTCATTGTGTGCTGCTGAAATTGCCCTTTGCATCCTGCCTCAGTCCCTTCCCCAGCACCCTGCACCAAATGTAAAACCTGTTTTTGCTGCTCCTCTCTGCTGCCACACCCTCCTGCCTGGTGTTTTTCTGTGCATTAGAAAATTTTGAGCCAGGGAAGAGAGGGGAGAAGGGGATGCTCTTCATCTGGTTTGGTGTTGGCGTAGGAATTTCAGCCCCGAGTTGCATTATATAATTTCAATATGTCTGTTCTGTATTGCTGGCAGGTCATGGAGTCCCAGGATGGTTTGGGTTGGAAGGGATCTTAAATCTCAGCCAGTTCCTGCCCCTGCCATGGGCAGGGACACCTTCCACTATCCCAGGTTGCTCCAGATCCTATCCAGCCTGGCCTCGAATGCTTCCAGGGATGGGATTCCTGTTGTAATTTCCTCAGACTTGTGTCTCTGCAGGACCTTTAACTCCAAAGTCTTGGACCGTCACTTGCTTCTAGTAATCTCTGGTAACATCCAGTTACTCCTGGGTCACATCGCAGCTGAGGGAAGCATTTTTCCTCCAAGACTGGGCTGGCAGCTGCTCCATGGTCAGCATTTGCTGCTCCATGAAATGCAGCTCCTTGGCCCTGGATGCTTCCCAAACACGATGGTGGTCAGCGGCCCTTTTCCTATGGAGATGGCAGGGAACAAATGGCTCCTGCAGGGCTTTGCTTACAGAGTGCTGGTGTTCCCTTTCAGCTGCCTGGACTGTCCTCCTGAGCAGGAGGGAATATGAGGAGCAAAGAGGAATAGGGAGGAGCAGGGAATAAGAGACACAGAGAATTCCTAAACACATTTTTCCAATTAAAACACCAAATCCAGAGCCTGTGTGAACATAAAGTATTGCATGTGTGCATCACTTTAAAGACCTGCCTAACCCCCTTCTCCAGATCACAACCATTAAGTCTTTTTTTTTAGGCCAATAATCAATGTGGGTCTAATTTGTTACGTTGACATTTTTGCTGGTTTCATCTGAAAGAATTAATTAACAGCAAAATGTTTCCTTTCCAGGTGTAAGAGCGGGGTGTCTCAGCAGTCAGATAAGTTTTGACCTTTGTTGAGAGAACATTTAAATGAGGTTAAGCCTCGGATCTCATTGATTGGAGATCCGGTGTCTGCTCTGACAGATCTGCAAATACATTACCTGGGCCTTCCAGGCAGTCTGGGCCCAGTGGTCTTGGCAGGGCAACTGGGAAGTGGCCAAAATGGGAAGTGGAGGACGTGAAAATAGAGCAAGCTCTGCCCTGGAACCTCTTTCCCAACTCCAAGGCATCCTTCTGTCTTAATCTCTGCAGCTGCAGCGTGGCCAGGAGTGCCTGGGACCTGCACTCTGCTAATTGAAGTGCAGTTGGATCAAGGCTGTCTGAGCCTGAAGAGCAGCTTTTCTTTATGAAGCATCATCTCTAATGCACCTTGTGCTGATTCCAGTGTGTGATAGGGACTGGGGAGAAGGGGAGAACAGGAATGTTTTCCATGTACACCTGGATCTACAGCACTTGTTTTAATTGCTTCTGGAGCTCTTCACCAGGGCCTCATCAATAGGGCTAATACAGAGGAGGACTCGATTTATTTCCCACAAGAGATGGTCGAGTTGTTTTCTCTTTGTTATAAAGATTGATAAGAGCAATTGGATAAAGCCTGGGCTGCTACTTAACCACCTTTGATCTTCCTGGGGCTGGGTGGAGCCTGGATGCCAAGCTGGGATGCTGCAGTGCATCCCAGGAGGGATATGGGAACCTGGGGCTTTTCCTCCCGAGCTGTGGCAGCACTGGAAACTTTAATCAATGGGTGCAGCTTTTAATGCTTAATGCAAGGTTTTATTTTGGAAAACATGCAATGCAAAATGTTTTACAGGTGAGGATGGGAGGATGATGTAGCACCCAGAGATCTGCTGACATTCCAATGACTCAAAGGAAAAATATCAGGGAGCAGGTGCAGGTCTCCCCTGTGCTGCAAGGTCCCCCTCTTTCTCATTTACTCACTGGCCCAAGAGACACAAACCCTTGGATCAGTAAAATAACCTTTTTGGGCACCTTCAGACCCCTGCCTGCCTGGCACAGCCCCTCACGGACTCCCCTGCCAGCACCACAATGCTCCATGACCAGCTCCAGGCTCAGCTTGCATCCAGAGAGCCTGGGTGCTCCGTGACCAGACATCCCCCTGGGCATGTGCCTGGTGCCAGCTTTCCTGTGGTGCCTCACTCATGGACCCATCGTGGGGCTGAGGATCCAGCCCAGCCCAGGTGTCACTCCACCTTGGCCTCTTTGCTGGATTGTTTTCTGAGAGGGCTGTCTGGAGCACAATAATTGCAGTGTTTGGGAGGGCATTGGGATGCACATTGTCTTTTTTGTGGCAGATCCCCTCTTTGTTGTCTGCTTTTCTCTGTCCTCTGTCCTCTGTCCTCTCCTGAAGTCCTAACTAGTGCAACCTCAGTGAAAATTAATAATGGTATCCCTGAGAGAAAATAAATCGTATCTTGTTATCCACATTTTGCGATGGTTTGGAGTAAAGGAGTTTGAAAATAGCTGGAATAGCAAAGCCCATTGGTTGTGTCCACCACAGGTGGGAGAAGTGACTTGGGGGATGCCTCGCACCCCAACTCCTGACCTGGCAATTAGCAGGGAAGAGACAGAATCCATTTGAGTTTCAAAATTTAGATTTAAACGTATCTGTCAAAGATAATTCATGCAGGGAACGCACTGGCTGCCACCTGCTGTGGCTGGTCAGGAGCTCTGGCAGAGGATGGCGCTGCTCCCCAAGCGATTGATCCCTGGTTTAGGGCAGTCACGTCCTCCCTCTGGAGGGAGCAACAGCTGGTTACAAATCTGGCCTCATGCCTTGATCACTTGAGGCACATTTTTTGTAGTGTCTCCCGGTGCTGTTCCCCACGAAGTGTTTGAGAGGACAGATTACCTGTCCCAAGGGACGACTTGCAGGTGGGCACACCCACTCAGAGTTCCTGGGAACTGTGGAAGCCCACACCTCTCTGGGAATGCTGGAGCCTCCGAATCAGCTCGAGGTGCCCCATTCCCAGCGGCTTCAGCGTGAAGGCAGCCTGAAGTGCCGGGCTCTGCTGGTGCCACATCGCCACATCCACGGCAGAATCCACTCCGGCCGTGACCACGGGGCACACACAGACCTGGGGTCCTTCCCACACCCTCCAGCCAACCTCTCCTCTGAGGGAAACTGTCCTAGGTTAAAAATAGGTTTATTCTATTACCACCTCCACAGCCGTTAAAACAGCTGGGGCACTGTTATCTCCTGCTATCCGGGGGCCTGTTGTCTCTGCTAATGGGCCATCAAGAACCCACCACATGACTCATGAGTCATCTCATCCCATTGTAAGAGGCTCCACCCAGGGGGGAGGAGCCAAGCATTCCCACCTGAATATTAACTGGACTCTGGGACTGTACAGTACCTCCTAGCTCCTCCTCCTGGATATCCAGAGGACAAGAGCTTTCACTGGACCATCTTTCTACCCGATCAGCGCTTCAGAGAGCCATTTTCATCTGGACTGCTACCACCACCCTGAACAGGGTGCCAGGTTGTATTCTGACTCTGTCAGTGGGTACTGTTGTTGTTTATATTAATAAAGAACTGGTTTTTTTCTCAAAAAGCTCCTTAATTTCAGAATTATATTAATTCGGAGGGAAGGGGGGTGCATTTCCTCTTCCAAGGGAGGCTCCTGCCTTCCTTAGCAGACTCCTGTCTTTTCAAACCAAGACAGAAACACACAGTCTGTCCCCTCTCAGCAGCAGTGTCCCCAGAGAGCTCTGTGCCCTCTTGGCACAGCCTGGTGCCACCACCAGTGCGATAAATGGGCCTCTCCACACCGTGGACTGTGGTCCCTGGGTGGCACAACCTCTCCATCCTTGTCCTTGGGGTTTATCCTTGTGCCCATGGATTAGCACCACTGGGAAAGCTTTTTTTATGCCTTCATCCTCATCTCCTGCCAGGCGTTTCTGGTGTGCCTGCTTTTAAGTGTCGTGCACTGGTATGCAGCTATTTACAGTGCCTGTTCCTGCTCTCCCAACAGTGTAAATCAAGATTAATTCCACTGAAGTTTATGGAGTTACGCCAGTGTAAAACTGACTGATAAGAGATTCAGGCCATTTTCATCGGGTTTGTTCGCTTGTTTGTTTGAAATTATATGTGTTGCTGTGGAATGATAAAACGTGGGGATTCAAAGGCAGGTTCACTGCAAAATACGATTCAAAAGGTTTTTGACTTCACATAATACAGCAAAACAATCACTTACAGCAGTTGTATTTTATTGTGGAGCAAGATCATGGAGTTTGGAGGAGGAGAGGAAGAAAATGAAGCAGAGAAAGAGGAGGGGAAGAATGGAAGTTTCCCAACACAACATCAAAGGCACCAGTGGCAAATTGGGGTGCTGTTACAAAATTTTACGTGGATGGTAATTTAAACAGGTATCCATGAGAATGAGGCTGAGTGGTTCCCAAAATCCCTTCAGTGGGGGACGTACCAGCTCGGAGCCCAAGTGGACAACGCAATTCCCAATTTTTTGTGAATTTATCTTGCAAAAGAGCCCCACTGCAAATGAAGGCAGTAAAGCATCTCCAAAAGAGCTGCTGTTGTCACCTGTCCTTGTGTTTGCTCCCAGATCTCCATCTCCGTTAACACACTGGAAGCTGAGGCAGTGCCCTGTGACAGAATCCACTCTGTCTTTGGGGATGTGGCTTGGAAAACCCACAGGTTTTTCTCCTTTGTGTTCTACAGAGCAAGTGGCCAGTGGATAAATAATTCAGGTTTCTTTCCATGCTATTCCTAAGGAGATTTTGAGCTGACATCTGGTTTCATACACCTTGTATCAATGCAATTTTCCCTTCTTTGTGGGAATTGTAGTTCCTGTTCTTTCACCTCTGGTATGATACAGGTTCACCTCAATGAGTTCCTCTCCCTCTTGCCAGGTGTCTGCTTGGAACAACCTGTCCTCCAGCACCTGCTGGCTTTCCCAGCAGCTTTTCCCATCTCCCTCAAGCCATCACAGTGTTTTTGGTTCCTTGAATGCGGAGGTACTTCTGAAGAATTCCCAGCTCCAGGTGGGTTTGCTCTGGCACAAGTATTTTTTACATTGAAATAGCAGGATTCAGTTTCCCGTGGCTGTTAATAAATGAATTCACTCTTTACACGCATGTGTTCACTGCTTTAGTAATTTATGCTCATTTCAGAGGACTAATATATTACTCTCCATGTTTCTCTGTTGGATAATGTTGCTTTGCAAAGCTGAGGTCCGGGAAGGACAGATTTTGGGATTGCTTGTGGTTTCTTGCGTGTAAGATCGTGACAGAGGGTTTAACTACACGACTGTAGTGCTTTATTTCCTTGGCTGGACAAGTAAGAGGTACTGAGGCACCAATATCACGGTCTGAGTTTTCCATCATCCTTCAGTGTGTGGCTCCAGGAGCGTGTCCAGGGAAGGGAATGGAGCTGGGAAAGGGGCTGGGGGGGCTCAGCCTGGAGAAAAAGAGGCTCTGGGGGATCTCCCTCCCCCAAAGCTGTGTTGGTGCTGGGTGGAGATGTGCTCACAGGCCTGTCCTAAGCAGAGCCAGGAGGGTGGAGCTGTGCCAGATGCAGGATCCCCGTGGTCTCAGGGCAGGTCCACATCCAAAGGCTGAGGTCTCTGGAGTGGTCCTTGCCTGGCAGAGGGAAACGAGCCTTGATTCACATGGGCACAAACAAAACCAACACCAGCTGCAAGCTCCAGGATGGATTTGTCCCGGTGTCCTCCCAGCCAGCCTTTGGTTGGGGTGATATTTCCCTCCCTGGCTCCGAGCACATCCCACCTCTGTCCACGGGCCCCACACCCAGCCCCACGGAGCTGAGAGGAGGAGAGGCTCCTGCATTATTCCAGAGCCTTCCACCCCCTCGGAGCTTGCCTATGTAATGTTCTTCCCTTACAAATTTCATCTTGCTGCACTGTGCATCCAAACGATCCGGTGATGGAGCGCACAGGGAAAAAAAATTATAATGCCATTAAAAGTTATCATAAATTTCAGATCAGCATCACTTTTAATCCGATACACAATTTTACTGCCTCTATAAAGTAGGTGATTTGCAGTGGTCTGAGGCGTCTCCTGGCGCGTTTTACTTCTTTTTAAATTAAACACACCAACTTTGTGCTGAATTCAGAGTGCGGACATAAAAAAGGGGGTAAAAAGGAGAGGGAAGGGACATCAGATGGGAATTGCAATTGAATCTTTATATATGCCATCTTGGTACTGTGGTACTAAATATAGTGCCAGGTAAATAGATGTGCTGAAATATTCAGAATAAAAAACAAATGTTCCAATAGCAGAGAAACTGAGCATGGAAAATGTTTCCCTCGCTGCTCAGCTTTAGAGGCTAAAATGCTGTTGTTTAAAACACTCTCTGCTGGAAGATCTTCTGTATCTCATGCATTAAATTATACACTGTGCACAAACATGGATTTTATATTTTAGATTGTATATTATGTGGTTTCTAACCCTCCCCCCTGCCAATGGAGCGAGCAGTAAACCCAGAATATCCAATTAATATAAATATGACATTATGCCATTTGCTGATATGAAATTTTTAAGAGTGGGAATGGAAACAGACAACATTTCATGGAGAAATATCTGAAATTAAGATCAGAGATAAAGTAATTATGCACCAGTGATCAAGGTTCCACCTGCTTGTAGGCCCAGAGGTGTCAGAGCCTGACAAAACCACCGTGACCACCTGATGGGCTCGTCCCTCCCTCCACCTTTCTGCCCCAGTGACCCCCCGCTTTTGGGCCAAGAGTTTGCAGCTGATCTCATCAGTATCCTCTGGTTGTACCTCCAGTCTTTGCTCCAGGTCTTAAGGAGATCAAGAACTAACTGGTGGCTTTGCTGAGCTGCTCTCTGCCTTCAAAAAAGGCAAAATATTTCCCCAAGGTAATTCTGAAAAGGTTCATCCCTGTTGTGTCTCGCTTGAGTTTTATAAAATGACAAAAAATAATTAGAGCCTGGTTTTAAAAATTCTTTTCCCAATCGGTCGTGGTTTTATTGGCTATTAAAGAGGACTCATGAGGCTCTGGAGGTCTGTGAGGTCAAATAAATAACATAAAGGAAAAGCTCGTACCCTTCCAACCTCTTCCTCTCCTCCCAGACTGGGAGATTTTGGTTTGAATAAATTAACTTTTTCCAGTGGTAGCAAGAAACCAAAGCAGCCATGTTTCAGTGAAAGTCTGGCCCAGCAGCTCTCCTTTCCAGGTGACCACTTGAGTGACCAGTGCAAGAACAATTTTCCATGTGGTTTGGATGGAGTAGTTGTAAAATGAAGTGAATTGAGAGATCCAGCTCTAACTTCCCAAAAAATAAAAGGTAAAGAAAGTGTAAACCAAGCCCTGAGGATGTGGCTGCAGGAAGGAAACAAGCAGTTAAAGATATTTTTAAAAAGAGACTTAATAATTTATTTTTGTTTTAATTTTCAGGTAAACAGTTTTCCCTGCCAGCCCCATGCAGGAGTGTGGATGTTTGCGCTGTCTCCCTCCTTTGCAGCAGCAGCTGTCAGGTGTTTTCCAGTCGTTCCTACCTTGGAACACGGTGGGATCCTTGGGGTGTCCTGTGCAGGGACAGGAGCTGGACTTGATCCTTTTGGGTCCCTTCCAGCTCAGGATGGTCTATGATTTCCCAACGATTTTCTTGTGGGGGTGTTGTTGTTGGTTTTGTTTTGTTTTTTTTTGTTTTTTTGTTTTTTTTTTTTTTTTTTTTTTTTTTTTTTTTTTTTTTTTTTTTTTTGGGCGGAGACAATTTATTTCCCGGCCATGGGCTCTATCAGCTGCTCCCGATTCCCTCCCGACTTCCAGACAGGGATTTGATCATTCAGCTTTTCCTTCCTCCCCTCAGCTCTGCAGCGCAAGGAGCTGCCTTTTCCCAAACCCACTCTGCCTCCCAGTGCTTTCCTATCAGGCACGACACTCTGCCGTGGGCCCGAGGGCATGCTATTTTATTTATTTTGATTTATATAATTAAAGGGATGTCTATCCCTGAGTGGAGCCAGCCTGGCGCTGATGATGTGGCGAAACGCCACTGGCGTGAAAATGATGGTTTATTTTACCCGGGACTCAGACAGGGAGTCGCTGACACCATTTAGCAGCTTGTCGTTGTTGCTGGCAGGGAAAACATCTCCAGATCTCACAGAAACGGCAGTTTGCTCGGGAAAACTGTCTGGGGTGGAAGGGAAGAAGTTCCCTGGGCGGCTGCAGGCTCCCAGCTCTGAGCAGCACCCGGGCTGCGCTGCGCTCGGCTCGGAAGGGAGGAGGTGCCCGGGAGCATCCCCAAAAATCCCCTCCTGGGCCTGGCATCAGCTGTTTCCTCCTCCCTGCTGTATTTGTAGGCACAGTTAGGGGAGCTGAGGATGATTTGGGAAGATGTGCACGCCTCCATCTTTCCCTATGGCCGATCCCTGCTCAGTTTGCATATTCAGGCTTGGAACGAGAGGAGCTTTAATGCCCCTCCCAGCCCAAACCATCCTGTGGTTCTGTAATTCCATGACTCCAAGATTCCCTTCTGTATTGTGGAAATCCTTCAGCCCCACCCCACCCTGTTTCACCGTGCCCTGTGTGCACAGGACACATCAGAAATCCCAATTTTTGCAGGGAAGGGCTGCTCCTTGAAGGTGGAGCCAGCAGAGCACCACCGGGCGCTGGGCTGGGCGGCTGAGACACCTCCCGGCACGGCGAGTGGGAAAACAAGACTTTCTCGGGTTTCTGAGCATTGCATTCTATTAACAACCCCCCAAACCACCCCGTGGTCCCCCCTTCCCCCGATCCTGGGAGCAGGCAGCGCGGCTGGAGCATCTCCTGGCGGACTGGCACATCCCCTGCTCCCGTTGATTGCTGCCCGCGGGGATGGCCGTGTACCTCTCTCTCTCTCTCTCTCTCTCTCTTTATTGCTCCCGATTCAAATTCAAGGCTTGTTTAATCAGCAGACATTAGCAACTCGACAGAAGTCTGGCTGGAAGGGAAAGAAGGGGGTGGGCAGGGAGCGGGGCTTGGGAATGTGCCGCTCTGGAGAGCAGGAGCTGCCTCTCCCGCGTTGGATTCACTGCCCAGACGGGCAGGGGAGGAGCTGGGGCTGGAGTTGGAGTGGGGTGCAGGAAACCACCCAGGGAGAGGCGCTGGGAAGGACACCGGATCCAGGTGATCGTGCTGAGCGCATCCCAGCAGGGCTCTGGGACCAAGCTACCAGCTCAGCACGAGCTCTCCTCCTTCGGGGTTTGTGTTGTGGATTGCTGGGAATCCGGGGGGAAAGATTTCCCCTTTCTGTTGCAAGATGTTGATTTTCCCAGCTTGGCTTTTGTTCTCCCAGCAATGATTCCCACATCCCTGAAGGACTTCTCTCCATCCATCCATCCATCCATCCACCCATCCATCCATCCATCCATCCATCCATCCATCCACCCATCCATCCATCCAGTGAGCTGCCTCTAAGCCCCTGCTCAGCCTTCCAGCCCATAGGAGACCTGTTGGCGTGGTGAGATTGTGTTAATCACTTCCATGGGATGATACTTCGGGGGGCAGTGACCACCACTGGCTTCTGTCTCTTGCAATTGCCCCCTGGTAGGACGTGGGATCAACTGGGAATGAGTTTGGAAGCAAATATCCCAGCAAACACCCTACAGCTAATTCCTCGGGTTCCTCTGTCAAGCAAAAATTCTGCATGAATTTGCAACATATAAATCACCAAGAGGGTTGTTTGCAGCTCAAAGGTGTCCCAGAAAAAGGGCAATTCCTGTTTAAAACCATCCAGATTTCTCTCCAAACCCCCTTGCTGAGGGCTCTGTATCCATCCCATTGCATCCATCCCATTGCATTGGAGGTGAGAGTCCTCCTTGGGTCCCCCAGAGACAACCAGATCCCATCCCATGGGACCTGGCCCGCACAGGCACACAGCTTCATTTTCTGTCCCTCGTTAGCAGCCTAATTAGGAGGTTCTTTATGCCTTTCACATTCAGTGCTTGCAGCAGAGCCATCTTCCTATTGATTGAGCTACAAAAGTGGATAAAACCCCCATAGTTCTGAAGGGAATGGCCAAATATTGATACTGGGAGAGAGCTGATGCCATATAAATAGTGAATTATGCTTCTAATTATGTAGGTGCTCCTTTTCTGGTGCCGTAGCTGATTCCCTTCAACACTTCAGGTCAGATCTTCAGCTGGAATTTATTTTAGAGATGGAAAACAAGGACAAAAAACCCACTCAGGAAAAAACCTGAAGAATTATTATTTTTTTTAAGTTCTTCTTTTAAGAAGGGAAGTCCTATGGGTGGGATTCATCCTCTGTAACTTGAGCCCCCCATGGTGATCCCCAGCTCCTCTGGCACAGCTTGTCCAGAGGAGCTGAGGCTGCCCCATCCCTGGAAGTGTTCCAGGTTGGATGGAGCCTGAAGCAACCTGGGCTAGTGGAAGGGTGAAACAAGATGGTCTTTAAGATCCCTTCCAAGCCAAACTAGTCCAAGATTCCATGATTCTCCACCGCCCTCCTGCTGGTGGACAAGCCCAGGAGAATGGGCCAGACAGGGCTCATCCAACTGTGTCCATCAGCACAGAAAAAACCTTCTTCCTTAGTGAATAAAAACCTGTTTATTTTTCATTTTCTTCTGATTCTCAGGGCTCAGGGAACGCAATGGAGACCCTGGGTCTGTTCCCACTTGGGCCTCAGTTTTCCATCACTCTTGATTTGGTTTCAGCACCGTATTCTGTTGTATAAAAAATACCCACAAAAATAATTTGATACTCCTGATATATTTTAATGATATTTTGACTTACTGGCAACATCTTCTCCCCACCCACGTTCTAGAATCTTCTTTGTTAGTAATGACTTCAGCTGCACTAAACCCATGAAGAGATCTTGCAGCAAACTGGAAGCAAAGTGATGGGTTTGAGTCAAACTAGGACTAATTTATTTTGGGATTGGCTAACGATTATTTCCCTTTCGCTCTCCAACCATAAACAAAGAGTATCCTCGCAGTGGGCAGGGTTTGCCATGAGGAAAGCTGGAGATGCCTGGTTGGACCATCAGAGGTGGCCGTGGTGGTGTCTCCTGGGCAGAGGGATGAGAACAAGCCTGCCCAGGACCTGCAAACCACCTGAGTCAAACACCTTCCTCCTCTCTGGTGCTTTTCCTTTCTTCATTCAGCTTTGCTGGTTCCAAGCAACACCAAAAATGAAGAGTATGGGTTTTGCCCCTTTCCTGTCATGGCCCTTAGAGGCTTGCCACCCCCCGTTTGCTGAGCTTTTACAAACTCGTTTTGCACAAGTTCCAGATATTCTCAAAGGCCTAAATTGGTTCTGACTCTGCCTTAGAGTTTCAAGATGGAGAAAAACATCCCCAGTGGGCTCCTGATGTCTCCAGTGGCTTGTTGGCCAGTGAGCCAGTGCTCAGGATAAACTGGGATTTTGGATAAAGGCCAGAGTTTGGAAGAGATGCCCATGGTGGCATGGGTGGTGGGAGTGGTGGGCTATGGAAATGCTTCCCATGGTGCCAGGAAAAGCATCGATTTGTGGCTGCATGGACACGGCTCCTGTTGTCCAAGCCCTTAATCTGGGCTGAGTTTTATTTCTTCCTTGTTGTTTTGGTTTGGCTCTACTCTCTTGGTCCCAGGTGGTGCCACCCTGCGCTCAGTGTGACTGAGGACCAACATCTCACTCCTGGCAGCGAGGAGGATGCTGTGGCCTGATGGAGGAGAGCTGAGTGCCTCTTCCCAAAGCGCAGGTTCCAAACTGCTGCTGCTCCTGGATTTTAGAGTAACACAGACTCTACCGGGATGTCTGATACCCCCAGACTCCTAAGGAATGAATTGGGCCAGGCAGGACAGGCAGGACAGGACCTTCATGGAGGGAGGTGACCTCAGGAGCTCCATCTTTTCAGCATCCTCTGATCACAACCACAACCGGGACCTTGAAATCCCAGGTAAGATGTACCCTGAGGGTGCTCAGGGGGTGATGAGGATCAAGGAGTGATGAGGATGAGGTTCATCAGGAACTGGAGTGACAGGACAAGGGGGATGGCTTCAGACTGACTGACAGTAGGGTTGGACTGGATATTAGAGAGAAATCCTTCCCTGTGAGGGTGCTGAGGCCCTGGCACAGGTTGCCCAGAGAAGCTGTGGCTGCCCCATCCCTGGAAGTGCTCAAGGCCAGGTTGGACAGGCTCAGAGCAACCTGGGATAGTGGAAGGTGTCCCTGCTCACAGCAGGGTGTGGGATAAGATGATCTTTGAGGTCCCTTCCATCAGTCACCATTCTGTGACTCTCTGTAGGAGTACCTGGGAAGGGAAGCAAAGATGGAAGCACGTTAAAATAATTTAGGGGATCCAGGATCCCACATGGATGGTGAAGCATGACCTGCACTGGTCTACCTGAGCCCTTTGAGATCCTCAGCCCTGGAACTGCAGGTGTGAGGGACAGACCCCCAAATGGCCTCGGGGATGGGGACATCTGCCCACATCTGGAGCAGCCGGGGGAGTCTGGCCACATCCCAGCTGGCTGCAGCAGGCAGAGCCAGCACAGAAACCAGCCAGCACCCAGAAATTCCTGCCTCCCTGGGTGCTCTGGGGGGGTCTCCACATCTGGAGCACACCCAGAAAGGGGCTGACACCCCCTCCTCTGCCCGTGTTGACAAGTGGCCCCATACAATCCTTTGGGATCTGCAGGTCTGTAAGGCTGGCAAGGCAGAGGATCTGGGGGAATGGGACCCCAGGACGCCCATCCCCACCTCAGCAGGGTGCCGTGAGGCTCCGCTCTGAGCCGTGCCTGGGTTTCCATGTGGGTGCGTGGGTTTAAATCAGGCCCTTAATGTTATTTGAGCATGGATTTGTTCTTTATTTTTTTCCATCCCTCCCCCCTCCTTTTTTTTTTTTTTTTTTGTGGTTTAGTTTCTCTCTTAACAGGAAAAAATGATCAAAAATAAGAAAACAATCACTGTTTGAAAGTGAATGAAGGGCGCTTTCTCCCCTTCCCCCATGCTTTTTTCCTACTTTGACATCTCAGTGTTTTTTTTTTCTTTTAGCCGCGGTTTCTGGGATAGGTGATAACTGCCAGTAATAGGATTAGCATTGATTTCTTTAGCAAGAACAGAGATGTGGCAGTTCCAGCCATTTACTGAACTGCCAGCTTTGAAATATCAAAAAAAAGAAAGAAAAAGAAATCTGCAGAAAAAAAGCCTCTTGCAGCATTTTAAAGAAAGGAAAGCCTATGTGAATTAAAATACACGCATACACACACACATGCACACACACACACACACTCACAGCCCAGCACATGGGGTGTATAAATATATATATTATATGTATATTATATATATGGATCTCTCTCAGTGCTTTTTTTGTTATGGTGTGATAAAGGATCAAAAGAACTGTCTCTGTTCTAAGCTTCAAGAAAGCCTTTTTTAAATTCATTTGGCTTTCTTTAGCTTTCACTTGCTAACATATTTTAGGAGCTAATCTTACATATTTACTATTGTATCCTGACTTTTTTTAACCTTGAAATTCAAGCAAAGACAGAATGAGAAAGGGGGGAAAAAATAAAGGATTCCGAAGAGAAAGAAGGAGGGATGTGCCCATGGAAGGCTGTACTGTCTCCTCTGCCTGGAGGCATAACGTGAAACCCACCCAGTGCTGACTGTGGTGCGGCACATTTTCTCCTTGCTGCTGGCTGGGGGGTCCTGGAGGGATACAGATTTGAGGTGCACCCACCAAAGTTTGGGTTCTGCCCTCAATCTGTTGGGAATTCCCACCTTGGCCTAACTGTTTTTTCTAGGAGCCTTTCTCAAGGGACAGCTCGGGTTGGGCCAAATCTGCAGCAGCTTAAAAGCCAGAGTTTTAGGGGACTGGAATGGGATCCCCTGTCCTTCCCAAAATGCTGGAGGGTATCAGGTACTCAGTATCTACTGATCCTGCTCTTTGACTTGCATTCAGAGAGAAGGAGAAGGTCCGATAGCAACATCTGAGCAGGAGCGCAAGGTCCTGTGTGAGGACCAAGTGCTGGTTGGGAAGGTGTCTCCAGATTCCATCTCAGGGCTGTTCTGATCATAGTCCAGTCCCGAGGAGAGACCCCTTCCCCACTGAATCCTCAACAATCCAAAGGTTGTGCCATTCAGGAGAGGACTCAAAGCTCGTTATGGAAGTGTTGGTCTGTCTCGTCGGGGGGAGCTGACGAACCACTTCCATGAGAGCTTATGCTCGAGCAAGGGATGTCTGCAGTGACTCATTGTCCTCACACACAGCACAGAGCTTGGAGCAGGATGGAATTAGAGCTCGTTTTTCAGCCTGGAAACCCAAAACAACAGAGCAACTCAAATCATGGTCAGCAAGGAGAAAACCCTCACTGTGGGAGGAACCTGTGTGTTACTTCCAGCTTGGCTTTCTCCTCTAGCAGCAACTCACCTCCGTAAAGAGTTTGGGATGGATTCCCATGCAAAACCAAGCAGAAAGCGGAGGAAGGAGACAATCAAACCTGTTATTTGTATTTGCAGTAAGGATTAATTAAATTACATGCCAATTGCTTGTTGTCCCATGCAAGGAAATCTCTCAGTGGAGCTACACGTGGTGGCTGAGTGCTTCCAAAGAGGATATTCATGGACCCAGCCAAACGTAGATCGGGTCACTTCCCTCTATCTTTGTACATGAAGAGACCCTGGGCTTGCTCCCGTGGGGGACCTCTTGCTGTCCACCAGCAGGAGATGAGGCCTCTGCTCTGGAACAAACATCACCAGGCATGTGCCTTTTCCTGTCCTGGTGCTCCTCTCCCACAATTTGCTTGGAGTCACATGTGGATTTGTAGGCACACAGGCTGGTGGCTCACCAGCTCTCGGAGATTTGCATTTCTGTGTTCTTATTAACAATCGCCCAAAGATCCGTGATGCTCATTTCACAGCCTCACCTTCATTGTGCCCTCTAATCCACGTCCCCGGGGTCTACTTCTGACATTCAAGCTTCAGAGCAGCTTACAAGCCTCTATTTTTTTTTAACATCAAACTGCCGAAGGAATTATTGTTCCCTTTTTTTCTGCAAACACGGACCTCCTTTCTCCACCACCCCCCTCCTTAAAATGCTTAAAGACTTGCCACGATTACACCATGGGAATGCTGGAGCTGGTGGGGTGGGTGTGCTCCAAATCTTAAGGTGTTGAGGCTTTGGGAATGGCTCCCGGCAAAACCAGTAAGGCAAATCTCCCAGTTGCTCTGGAGAGGGATGGAGGAGGGAAGGGGTGATTTGATGTAGCGGTCAAAAGCATGGAAATACACTAATCCTGTGTTCTTGGGTGACATGGAAGAGCCAGGAAAGGAGGTGTTCAGCTGTGGAAGCTGAAAGCACAGTGTTATCTCATATTTTGAGAAGTTTGGTGGTAAATCATAGGATCATGGAACTGCCTGGTTTGGAAGGGACCTTAAGGATCATCTTCTGCCATGGGCAGGGACAACTTCCACTGTCCCAGGCTGCTACAAACCCTGTCCAACCTGGCCTTGGACACTACCAGGGGTGGGGCAGCCACAGCTTCTCTGGGCACCCTGTGCCAGGGCTTCGCTTCCCTCACAGGGAAGAATTTCTTCCCAATATATCTGCCCCTATGAAGAATGTTTCCAAAATGCTGGAAAGAGGAGTCTCAAGGGTGCTTGGACTAATGAAAGAGTTGATAGAAAAGTTACAAAGACCAGGTCTTTTTGTGCATCCAGCCTGGTTGGCTTTGTTGGATGGTGTGACCAACATGGTCATATTCTACGTTTTTATGTCCTTGAGCATCCCCGTGTGACTGTATGGATACCTGTTCCAGGCCTGATGGCATTTGGACCTGCTCAGCTCTTCCCAGCAGCAGACTCTCCTGGATGGAGCTCCTGGCCTGGGACATTTGCTATGGGTTAAGGACAAGCCTCCCGTTGCTGTCATTCCAGCCCAGACCACATTAAGCATCTTTTCTGGTAATCTACAAATACTTAATGCCTGGAAAATAGATTCCAAAGAAATGTGTTATGATTAGCCTTTTCCTGCCTTATAGGAAAAGTTTTTCCATTCCAGCCCCACTTTCTGTGGGTCTAATTGCAGTGGTGGTGCTGCAGAACATCCACAGTCCTTCTCAGGACTCTCTCAGCTCAGGAATCTCTTTCTATCTCCTTCTCTTTAATTTCCTGTAATTAGCCATGCCATAACTTCTGTGCACAGCAGGGAGACTTGGAGAAGGGAGCAGAGCCAAATTCCCTGAAGGATCCCACCTTCCTCCTCTTCCCGTGCCAGGGCTCAGGGCTCTCCTGGGAAGGGTTTGCCTGGAACGCCGCTCCTGGCAGCTTTTGGCTTCATGGATCCTGCTGGTGTTCAGTGCCTGGGTCTTTCATGTTCTTGATAATGTTTTTATAGATAATTGCTTCTCAGCACTTCTCACTGGGACAGTGCCTGGCACAGCAGCTCTGCTCAGGGGAGACTTGGAGACCAAGCAGATCTTCTGAGATGTTCCTCCCTGGATCCACCAACAGTGCTAGAGAAGAACTGCAGCATCCAAAAACCATTTGACCGGCAGACTGGGGGGGCTAGGACAGCGGGGTCAGTGAAATCCTAGGAGAAGGGAGGTGGAAGGGACCTTGGGATGACCTTTGCAGCAGCACCAGCTGGATTGTGCTGCTCCAGGTGGGTGAAAAGACCCCTCTGCCAGTGCAGGCACAGCCTGCCTCCCCCAGAGCCTGGCCCTGCACTTCAGCAGCCTCGGCCCCTCGGCCCCAGCCTCAGTCTCTCCTGCTGTGGTTTAAGCTCACTACTTATCTTTACTTACCAGGAAGAAAAGCTATCCCTTCCTCGTTCTATAAGTCTCCTCTGAACTTGGAGATTAGAGCAGCATCCCACCTCTCCTCCAGCTGAGCAACCCCAACTTCTTCGATCTTTCCTCAGAGGCATTGTTTTCTGCCCTTCTGATAATTCCCATCTCTATTTCGTGGACTTGCTGCTAAAAAAGCATCGTGTATGGAAAAATGTAGAGTCAAACGTAGCAAAAGAATTGTGCGAATTTGCTGCAGTTTCAGGAAAGGGCTTCATTTTAGGGTGTTCTGAATCTAATGGAATTGGAGTGTATGTTTCCTTATTTTAAAAATGCAGCACTTTGATTCTTCCAGATGAAACGATGATTCATTAAAAAGAGTACAGCAATTTTTTTTCCTTTCAAGCTGTTACCTATTTGGAATGAAGATATTCCACTCACAAAAAGCAGGAGACCTGGAGGACCAGGGTGGCTCCTGAGCACTTTGGTCTCACCCACTGGTATTGCAAAGCAATATGAACAAATAAATCAAAAAGTAAAGCAAATAACCCAAAATGCCATTCAGAAGATTCATAGAGACCCTGGAAAAATCCATCCAGACTGTTGGATTGCTCCCGATGATGTTTGCTCTAATAATTAAAGCCTCACTGTGAACTTCCTCTCTTGCTTCTTGGAAAACCTGTGACCTTGAGTTCGGAAACAAGAGTTGGCTCTGAAAAGGATTTGTGGTTTGGGAGAGATTTTTTTTTCTCCCTCCTAGATGGGGACATTTATCTGGGACCTTGGGGTGACAAGGTGTGGGACTTCCCTTTCCAGCCTGACCTGGTGCCTCCGTGGCCAGGTGTGAACTGGGTGCACCAGGGAGTTAAATCCAGAGGGGTGACAAAAGGCCAGAAATGCCAGAATAGCCCCATCGAGTGGGACACGCCACAGTTCCTGTGGAAATAAATGGAAGGACAAGTAGCATCCAATGTGGCATAACAAAGCACCGGGGAAAGATAGGAAGGTAAAGAAAGAACCTATAGTGCAAACTGGAGAAAGGGAAGAGAACTAAACAAGAATATACAGTCAGTTAAGGCTTGCAGGGAAAAGATAAGGCCAGCTCAGAGAGCAGAAAGGCTTAAGGGGAATAAAAAGCTTTTACAATTATATCAGGGAAAAGGGAATACTAGAGAGAAAGTAGTTCCATTAATAAATGAAGAGGGAGACAAAATCAATGGTGTTGCTAAAATGGTAGAGCTAGTGAACTCCTTTGCTCCAGCAGTATTTAACAAGGTGAGAAGAGAAGAGGGACAGAGAAGTTATAAAATAATGAGGGTTTTGACTGGGTGATTCTTCAGGGGAAAAGCGGTTTGAGGGAGAAGGCACCTTGGAAGGGCCAGGATGCGGCACCACAAATAGCTGGGCACGCCCACGCCTTTGGGGAGCCGCTCCGTTAAATCCTGGGCAATTGCTTCTGGAGAATAATAGGAAAACAGGTAAGGATGGCCAAGTGTGATATGGATGGCTTTTATTTTCAATGACCAACCCTGGGAAATAAACCCATCCAGTGAGTTTATTATTCCACTCGGCAGTGAAATCATTCCCATGTAAAATACGTTAATATTGAACAGTGGAAAATGGTTGAGCCTTGAGGAGAAAATCCCAGTGCTATGGACACCAGTGGTAGTTTTTCATGGCTTAGTTTGCAGGCAGCAAAGAGCTGTGAATTAACATTGTTGCTTCCTTAATATCCCATTCCTGGGAGCGAAGCGGGAAAGCCCCGGCAGAGTCCGAGGAGGGGCTGGGGCTGGCTGCAGGATGGAGCTCCAGGTGCCTCATGGGCTGGCAAATGCCATAACACGTGGCTTTGGGATAAGAAATGCTACCTCCGCTCCCTTTGCATAAGGAGTGACAAGAGATTAGCTGGAAATTCTGGAAGGGATGGCGCAATCAAAGGGAATAATGGGAAAAGTTGATTTGTGAAATGTCTCAGAGAACAGCAAAATGCTAAAACCAAGCAGTGTTGGGCAAACTCTGCGCTGGTCATGTCACTGTGGAGCCTTCCAGGGAATTTAGTGAGAAGGAAACAAAGTCCTGCAAAAAGCTTCTGAGAATTCAATTTCTGAGGAAGAAAACCACTTTATTTGGTTTTTTTCTCTGCTTGCCAGGGAGTCTGAAAATTGAGAAATGTGAAGAATGGTGCTTACAAAAAAATCAGGTTAGTTTTTTTTTCCTTAACAGAATATGGGTATTAAATGGCTATTTTTAACTATGGTAATTTATTCAATTTATATTCCAAATATACCAATCCTTGTGGTTTGTCATTTAGCCACCTCCTGCAGAAATGCATCATGATAGTGGTGAAATTAGAAAATGGTGCTCAGACAAAATGCAACCAGGAGTGACTGGCAGGTGTAGGGGAAAGCGGCTGAGCTGCTTTAGTTCCACATGCCAAAAAAATCGGAGATGTCCTTCCCATCAAGTGGTCGGCCAGAGGCAGCTTTCCCACAAGTCTGAGGCATTTCAGCTGATAAATTCAGCTGATAAATGCAGCGTTTCAGTGGGTGAATTTTGGAAAGACAATCTTATAATGCAAGGCTTGTGTTCTGCTGTCTGCAAGTGCCTGCCAGTCATTCCCATCTGAGGAACCGGGACTCCAGACCACAGAATGCTCAGCTGGTCGCTCCTGGAGCAACACTCCTGGCCAGAGTCGTGGCCTGGTTGATTATCTGGGGCCACCAGGCTGATTTTCCCCCATTTTCCATCTCTATTTATTTATTTTGCAATTATATTCCTCCCCACAGGGAGAGGGGGAGGTTGCAGACTCCCAGTCCCCAGAAGTGTCCAAGGCCAGGTTGGAGCAACCTGGGACAGTGAAAGGCGTCCCTGCCCATGGCAGGGAGTGGCACTGGATGAACTTTAAGGTCCTTTCCAACCGAAGTAATTCCACGATTCTATGGTTCTTAGGGTTCCTGAATGGGAATGGTGGTGGTCAGCACTTCCCTCAAACTTGCCTTCACACAAAGTCCCTCCCAGTGAAATGCGACCCTTCTTGCAACCACAGCTGCTCAGATGTTTTTGGATTGAAGCCGTTCCCGATCACAAAAAGGCTTTTTGCCAAAAATCAACATTTTCTGTGGGAAGATTGATTTTCATGGAATTTCTTTCCAGGGAAATGTAATGAAATGCTTTCTCTGGTGACAAAGTTTATCTCTGTATCTGTCTGGGTGTCTTGTGGGCTTCCCAGGAAGCCCGTGCAGTAGTTTAGGGGAATATGTCCATCCCAGTGCACAACGGGTGGGATTTTTTAATGAGCCCTATTGAAGACCAATGGGTTGGGATGGAGGGCACCTGTAGGTCATGGAATCATAGAATCACGGAATGGTTTGGGTTTGCAAGGACCCTAAAGCCCATCTCAATCCACCCCCCTGCCATGGGCAGGGACACCTTCCAGTATCCCAGGTTGTTCCAAGCCCTGTCCAACCTGGTCTTGGACACTTCCAGGGGAGGAGAAGCCACAGCTGCTCTGGGCAACGTGTGCCAGGGCCTCAGCACCCTCACAGGGAAGGATTTCTTCCATATATCTGACCTAAATATCCCACTGAACCCATTACCACTTTTCCTATCCCTCCAGTTCCTGATGAAGGTCAAGCTGGAATCAACCCAAGACATCATTCCAAAGTGCCATGTCCTACTCAGGATGTTTTTCTCAACTTTATCTTCCAAGGAAAGGCTTCAGGATTTTGCCATTCAGCCTGGCCTTACCATAAACCAGACCTAAACTCTTGGATCTTTCTTCAGGATGAAGATCCGTGCTTTTTAGTCATCTCTGTTTGCAACAACCTTCCTTAACAGGAGACAAATGAAAGTGTTTTCCTGCCAGTAGTCCCGTAGGATTAGTAAAACCAGCTGGAACATGGTGGAGAACCTTTCTGCTGTCTTTTATGGAGGCTGTGGGATGCTGAGCCTCAGGTGTGGTGTTGGGAAGCTTTTTGGCCATGGCCCAATTTTTGTGCTGGAGGGCTTTGGGGGAGCACTCCTCAAGCCAAGATGAGCAGTGGTAATCAGAAAGGACGGATAAATCAGGAATGAGCATCAACTCCAAGTGCCCGTGGTGGCTGAGGATCAAGGGGGAGGTTTCCTCCAGCTGTATCTGCAAGAGGCTGCGTCATCCCCAAAATAAGGGTTAACTACCCCTCACTTCCCCTCGGGGTACCCATCTGTCAGAGACAGGAGGTCGGGGCAGCATTCCTGCTGATGCTCTGCGTGGCATTCCCTTCTCCTCCCCCATTTCATTCTCCTCGCACGAGATCCGTGCAGCAAGGGATGAATTTCAGCCATAAAGATTGCCAGACAGCTCCCGACTTTCACACCGCGGGGAAAGGAGCAGCCTCCCGAAATGCTATTCTGGGGTGCCGCAATCTCTCATCCCACACATCCTAAATCCCCCGACCCCCTAAAACAATGGCAGCCTTTCCCTGCCAGGTCGCCTCCAAATGTGCTCTGTGATAAAAAGCCCTGCCTGGTGCTGTCATTAAGAAACTATTCTAGCAATGCCTGGGCTCCCACTCGGCTGCCTCAACGCACAAACCATATTTCCCATTTATTTGTTCCGTTTGTTTATTTTACTGGACCACCCCATGAACCTGGGAGAAACACACTGGAAAAAAAAATTATAGCAACGCCAACTATTCTGGGAGATACACGAGCCCCTCCATGTTTATCAGGTTGAGGGCACTGTATTTTGATGTCAATAAGCAATTTTTCCAGCCCGGTCTCCTGCCCGACCCTTTTAATCCATCAATATATTATTAGAGATAAAGTTGGTGGAAGCCTGCTGCAGTTAGAAGATAAATGACATCTCTGAAGTCAGGCATTAAAGACTAGATTAAGGCCTTGTGACACCGTTTTCAGTGCTCATCTGTGCACTTCTGTTCAACCTATCACACTGAGTGACAAGAAAGAAAAATAATGAACTGGGCCAAGGAAAGAAGAAGGGAAAAAAAAGGCAGAAAGAGAGAGAGATTTTTTTCCCCCTAACACACAAACTACATCAGTTCACACTCAGGATTAGACTGTATTTAAAAAAAGGGGAAGGGGGAGGCTGGAACTGGATGGCACTATACAGATTAAAATAGGAGAAAAGGGAATCTGAATGAGGAATTTCAGCTTGGTTTTGTCCTGGGTTTATTTTATTTTACTTTTATTTTTTATTTAACTTGCCTTAATTTCATTCTTTTAATGTAATTTTTTTTTTTCATTTCAGCCTTTAATTTCCTTTCCTTTCTTTCTTTCATTTTATTTTTTTCCTTGCAGGAGTGACCTAGTTGAGTTTACAGGATCCTAAGGGTTTTGTCTGGAGCTAAAGCAAATCCCATTTAGGACCAAGGAAATACATCCTTTCCAGAGACCAAGTTAAAACGTCCGCAGACGGAGACCTCCCCTCCCTCTCTCCAATACATCCTTTGTCTTGGTGCAGTCGCGGTGATGTTTTATTGGAGTGGGTCAACGCTGATTTTAGAGACACGTGTGCACATCCAGGCTTTGTGTTTCAGAACTGGTAACCCCACCCTTTCCTTCATGGGCACAGCCCCTCAGACAGAAATATTCCCAATGATTTTTCCAGAGCAGCCAAATGCTGCCGAAGATGGGTGCAACTCTTCTGTGGCCTGACCCAATCCCTTTGTCCTCCCAAAATCCAGGCTCCTTCCAGCTGTCCCAGGCTTTGAGCAGCACCGATGCCTTGGCTGAGCATCCTCAGCGCCAGCACCAGGTTTCCACCACCACGCTGTGGTGGGGAGGTCTTTGTCCTCTCTGTGTTGGACAGATGATGACAAGTCATCCTTCTCTGCACTGGACCAAATCCAAGGCTGTTCCAGGCTCTAAAGGGACTCGATGATCACATTTGGTGTCCCGAGGCTGCCCTGAAAAGGGCTGTTGTTGTGGTTTGGGGCGCACCTGCCCATTGCTGTCCCATCGTGGCTGTGGAGGTACAGCTGGTCAGGAAGGTTCTGGGAGGTCTACAGAAAACAGGGCTGTGAGGTCACAGTCGAGGATGGAGGGGAGCAGAGCTGGGTCTAACCTCTCCCTGGAGTGGGAGGGAAGGGAAAAGTGCAGTTGTGTGTGGGAATGGGCATGGGCCCCTCTGTGGGTCTCTTCACCCCGACCCATTGATTCCCACTGCGCTTGGCCTCTTCCGCTGCGACGCCCAGCCTTCGGCAGAACGGGTAGCTTGGGTGGGCTGTCACACCAGTGGGAAAGTGGGGAGAGACACCTTGCAAGGGGTCTTGTCCCACCATTTGGGACAGCTGCCCGCTGGGAGACCCTCAGCAGGGGCAGAGCAGAGCAGCCGGTGCTGGATCTCTCCTGGGATCTCTCCCGCCCCGCCGGGGTCTTCGTTCCCTACAGTCTGTACATTGCTGCCGTCTTCTCCTTTTGAAGATATTTTTTAATGTCTTAAAAAAAAAAAGATTACTTTGTTACAATCATTCAGCAAAGGGTTTCTGTGCCTGTAGAAAATATTAATAGACTATTATGAGGTCCTACAACTAATTTTTCCACACATATCATCTGTCTTTGCATGGTTATTAAACTCCAACAATATTTCATGCAATGCTTTCCTGCTAAATTAATTTGGTTTCTTCTTCTCCTGCTTCTTTTTTTTTCCTCCTTCCACAACCTTTAAAATTAAATTGAATCTTCATAATTATGGCTTTTTTTGTTGTTCCTCATATCTTTTTCTTTTCAATTTTCCTATCAAAGTGGCTATACAGTTTAATAAAGATGTAAAGAAACAGAAATGAAAGCGTAAGGGACAGGAAGGGCTGTGTTGGGATCAGAGACAGGGGGCTCTGGGAGAGCTGGGGAATTCTGGAAAGGATGGGATGGAGGTGAGCAGGGAGCTGAACAGCACCTTTCTGGGCTGGCTCCAGCCTTCATGGAAAACGATGTGGGAGAAGCCATTGCTAGGAATGACTCATCAGATAGGAACATGGAGAATGTGTTCCCAGCAGGACTCATCCTGATTCATCCACGAATTTGGGGCAACCTGGCGTCACGTGCTGCTCCTTGGAAGCTGAGGTGGGAACAGGAGGTGTCCTTAGGGCAATGCCCCTGGATTGCACGAGGGAATGTCCCATGTGCCTGCAGATCCTGTAGGATTGCTGGGTGCAGGACTCTGGGGCTCTCCTGCGGTTATTCAGGCCACAAATTCTCCCTCTGATCTCCCTCTCCTGTCACCGCTTCCCAAAAGTCTGGCAACAACCTCAGCAAGGAGCTGAGGAAACAAATGCTTTGCTTGAACTGGAGGAGGATCTGCCACAAGGGCCTGGCCCAGGGATTGCCGATGTCCTCGGATATCCTGCTGGAATCTGACGTTTAATCTTTTCCAAGTCTAAACTGAGCAGAGAAGTTCTGTGTGCCTGTGGACAGGTCTCCTGCCTGGCAAAGTTTGGTGAGGACCCAGCTGAGTTTCATTCTCTTTCCCAAGGATGCCCAATGGATCTCCTGGGAGATGCTCTCCAGAGAGATAAAGTGGTCCATCTGCATTAATTATTAATCTTCATAAATCAGGGATTTTTCCTTTTTTTTTTTTCCCTTCCCTTCTTTTGTCTGGGAAGTCTTCCTAAGGAAGACCTGGCCAATGGAGAAAGAGAATAGAGTTATTCTCGAGAAAGGATAACTGTTCAAACGGAGACATTAAAATAAATCACATAAACCAGGATTTTCCCCATTTCCTGGAAGTAATATTAGCGAGCTCTCCCTGGGAACTTGCCCCATGGATGGATACCCGGCACTAAGAACATCACACTGATGCTTTGGTGGCCAAATCACTGTGTCAGAAAAACCTGGAACCAAGGAGAGTTTTTGTGAAGGTCCGATCCACCTAGGATTGGGCAGACTCCAATGGGCAGCACATCCTGTGTGGGACAGACAAGCCACCGACCTTTTCCAGAGAACAAAAGTGGTGTCCAGGCCAAGCAGAATCCATCTGTAGGGCTTTCCACTCAACTGGGCTGCACCAAGAGGTTTGACTGAAGGTTCACGGGAACTGAACTTGGCGGAAAATGGTCAGTGGAGATGAGACCAAAGGAGACCAAAGGAGTTTGGTCTCCGCCTGCGCCCAGATGGTGTCTACGTCATCACCACAGTTGGCCACCTTTGGCGAGGGGCCCATGTCCCTGTCACGGCTCCTCCAAGGAAACGACTGTTTCCATGGAATGACCTGTGCACTTACCAATAGGTGGCACCAGTGGAACAGAAATGGGAAACTCTATGCAGATTTTTCTGGAGCAGAGGGTGCTGGGAATTCTCTCTCACACGGCTATAGACTTTTCTACAAAGGAGGTATTGATTCCATGCCGCTATCACAGTTGTAGCCCGCTGGAATCTGGGAGGATGTGAAGCGAAATGGGACAATGGGAATCAACCCAAACTGCTGGTGATACTGCTAAATCTCTGGAATTTAGAGTCATGTGCACAGAGAAGTGATAAATATTTAACATTTAATAAGGTGATCAGTTCCTGTTCATAACTCAGAGGTAAGTTGTTATTCAGATATGGTTCCCATGACCATAGAAAGTGAAAGGAGTAGCTTGTTTTCCAGAGGAATCTCCGGAATCTCCAGGCACTGGATACCCAGCAGAGAGGCAGTCCCACACAGGAGAGACTGAACCTCCCGCTCCAAATGACTCCAGATGGAGCAGGAAGGAACCAAATGTGAGGCAGATGATAGATGACTTTAGACAACTCTGGTTTTGCCTCATGGCCTAATCCCACCACCACGTTCCAGCTCCCTTCTCCGAATTGTTGACATCTACAAGGTTTTGAAACTTCTGTGCAGAAAGGGCAGGATTGTGGGTCAAAGCCCCCACAGACTGCACCATCACTCCAGGCCATTCCAATCACCACTGTGCTCCCGCCTGGATATTAACATTTGGTTTATGCCACGAAATTTTTACAGTTTAAAAGCAGTAGCCTTGTTTCTCGATGTTTTAAAGATGATGAACATTATCCTTCCCATCCCTTTGCTCATCAGCCATGTGTTTATGTACCAAGCATCTGGCTACATTATTATTTATGTTGCAGGAGACTGCACCAAAAAATCCCTCAACAACCTCCAAGGAAATCAAAACACATTTGGGCCAAACCGAAGCAAAATGCTAATTTTTCCCCTATGAACCATTGCCACGGCGAGATATTTACTGTTTATGATTATTCAGGTTCTCCTGCTGAGTTTTTACTGTGAGATTTACAGGCATGTTTGCATTTATAATATGTCAAAAATTCCTCAAATTGCGACAATAGTCCATTAAGGAATAATTTAGTGGTGAGAGACGAAAAACATGGAAAACTGAGAGCTTTGGTAGTTTAAGGCTTGTAAAGCAATGCCAGAATTGGTTGTTGCAAGGTGCAGGGTGGATGGGATGGCAGCAGGGGGGTGGTTTAGTTAAGTTAGATCAGGCTACTCTGATCAATTCTGTGTAAAACCCATTACAAGTGGACCTTGAACATCTGCAGGTATTGTCTGAGGAGGTGAGGGAGGAAATCCTGCTTGCCATTTTGGGGTGAAGGTGGTGTCCTCCTGGATCTGACTGGTCCATCTGTGTGGAGGTGGCACAGAACACAGCCCAGACCTTGTGGCTGGACAGGTCATCGTGGTTGGTCCTGGAGCAGGGAGAGGTCAGGTGCTGCCAATGTTCCTGCAGTTTTCCTCTCTCCTGGTTGCAGGTCTTAGCCAAAGTCATTTGTTCATCTCAACCCTGTCCAGCCACGCATGGAATCTTGGATGCTCTGGTGGTGCAACCCTTCACTCGTGCAAAATGAATTCCCTACCGATCATGCTGAATTTAGCCCTGGGTTTGAAAGACTTTTCTTAAAGACACCCCGGAAATTGAACACATGTTCAGAAATCTCTTTTCCTTTCAGTGTGTGGATCCCTCCTGCACCCTGGCACGGCCTCTCCCCTTCCCACAGCACCGGGATGTGCCATGTTTCCCTCTGGCAAACACCTGTCCTGTTCTGCCGACAGCCAACAGGCACCGCGTGAGGGAGAGCCCTCTGAATAAAATGTCATCAGGAAAACAAACCACACAATCAACTTCTGCAAAAGCTGGTCCATCACAGAGTGAAAAAATAGAAGCTCTCTTCAAACATAATACAGAATCCTGGGAAAGAGCATGTCGTGACTGTGAGGGGGAAGAGCAGGTGTGGGGTTGGAACGTTTGCAATCAGGTTCTCATCAGGCTTTGGATCTAGCTCCATTTTCTCCTCAGCATTTAACAAATCAAGGAAGAAATGCCCCTGCCTGGGGTCAGAGATAAATCTTGTACCCTGGACAAAGGGTAGATCTCCTTGTCAGTGCACTGATTTATTGTGACCTTATAGTCAGACTCTCTAATTTCTGCAGGTGGCTATAGGTGCCACCGGTGATTTGTTTCCTCTCTCGATACTCTCTGACTGCTCAGCACCGGGGACCATGGTGGGCTCGCTGCCATCTCTCTGGGAACAAGGCTTGGATGGCTGGATCTCCACCTGGGTCAGCTCTGCAGGATGGAAAATGGGTTTGCCACGTGTGAGGGTTGGGTCCCCAAGGCAGACACTTCTCCTAAGGCCATAAAAGACGTGAGAAGTGCTGGACAGGTCTTGAACAGCTCCATGGGGAAGACATAGCCCAAAGCTCAACCTATGGGGGCTTGGAGGAACCACCCTTTGGTTTTGCTCCCACTGCTGGTTTGTCCAGCACATGCTGCAGAGGAACCCTGTTGACCTGCCAAAAGTGAAGGGGCCAAATCCCACCCTGTAGCTCGGCCCAGCTGCAGGTAAAAATTAATTTCATGGTTAACCTAAGTTTAGTCTCCACTCACCGGCCTTTCAGCCTTCCTCTGTTCTTCAACAGGAAGATGCCCCTAAGAGCTGAAGTCTCGCTCTTCTTTCTGACAGACTGGTGGGGCTGTGTCCCTCAGCATCTCCCCATCAGCTGCTGTCCCCCAGCCCTCAAGCCACCCTGATGCCTTTGTGTCCTCGGCAGCTGATCTGTGTCCCTGGTGAAGCTGGACCCCGAGCTGGACATCGTCCTGTTCCTGCCCCAAGGCCCAACCCTGAGAGAAATCCCTTCCTTGGCCACCAGCCCTCACTCACTCCCCCAGGCTCTCTGCTGGCACTTTCCATCTGAAAAGCGGCACCCAAGTTTTCGGGGCAAATTTGGAAAGGAGACTTTGTTTGCCCTCCCTGGGAGTCTAAAGAGGTTCAGGCACCAGCCTTTTCACACGGATGTTACATTCCCAGTGTGGTGGGTGTGCAAACAGGCGGATGTGGCAGGAGTTTCCATTGCTGCCAGTGAAAGTCTGGATCTCCTTAAACCGGCACAGCTTTTCTGTCCATGCATAAATTGCCTGGTACCTAAGCTACCTAAAATATATTTCAGAGAGCTTGGTACAGCAGAGCCCTGATCTCTGTTGGAACTCTCCTCGTGAATAATGGTGAGAATTTATTATATTATATTTATTTTTGGAGGGGAAAAAGTCAAGGGGAAGGGTATTTATCTGTATTTTACACAGTGCCTTTAAAACACAGATCCTGGCAATGCAAATTCACGTTTCAGGCAAAACTCTTCCGAAGCTCATTGCTTTGTGCAGCAACCCCCAAGCCCAGCACTCCCCTATCTCTTTCCTCTATACAAACATACAAAGGGATAATAAAATAGCTAAGAAGCAAGAGCAGTAAAATTTCGTGCCCTGAGGGGAAAAATGGCATATATTGCCCTGAGCCTTTAGCTGAGGCCAAAATTTATATAGAGAGACTTGGGAACTATTTTCTTTCCTAGTGCAATATTTTACCTCTATTGCCCTCAGATCCAGTCAATATTTGTATAATATATATATAAAAATAACCTCAGATAGATGGATAAAACCCAAGCAAAATTCACCTCGGAAAGCCTTTTATTCCAACTGGAAAATTGCCCTGCAAATGTACTCCACACAATACCCACTACTTCACTTGGAAGTGACAGTTGCAGCTGTTAACGCAGCTACATTATCTCATCTTGGGAGACAAATTCCGGGCTATATTTCACTGTAGCCTCGTAATGTATATATGCCCTAAAGACTGCTCCAGCCAGATCTGTCTTGCTGTATAGATTTCAGATAGGGATGTATACTTCCCAGGGTTTTTCCCTTCCCCCGGGTTACTCAGGGAGTGCAGGAGGTTAATAAAACACCGCAGCGTTGCCGTCATCACGCCTGTTTCGGCACGGGGGTGAGAAGCAGAAAGGAGAGGAGCCCACATCCTACTCCAGCGAGGAGGGACTCCTTGGAGTTGTGCTTCACCTACACTCAGCGGTACCACGGGCACAGAGGTGAGGGAGAAAACGGCAAGGATTTGTTAATTCCCAGCTTTTCCATGCCCCTGCCCCTACCAAGCTCGGTGGCTGATTGCTCCGGCTCACACCTGGCTCCCGGTGGGATTTCCAGAGCTGTTCCTCCTTGTTAACCCCACATCCTATTGCAAACTACAACTGAGGGTCGTAATGAGGAATTCTGGGACTGTCAGGGAAGAAAATATGTAAGTAGGGGGGGAAAAAAATCATCTGTTAGGATTTTAAATAGTCTCACGCGTCTCGCCATTATTTGAGACACTTAAGATCACTTGACAAAGCCCTGGAGAATACACAGAAAGCTAGACAGGGACCTTTGATGGATTTTTAAAACTATCTAATGCGCCTTTTCCAACTCTATCCACTAAAAAATGACTAATCGGTTGCTGTTCTTCATTACCACGATTATCAGTGTCCTGAAAACGCCCGGCGCTCCCGCGTGCGAGACGCCGTCTCTTCATCCCCGGCTGAGCAACCCTTCCCACCTCCTGCCATTAATTTTCGAGGCAAACATCTGTGCCACGCGCTGCTGGAGAGCATCCTGCCTGAGGAGCCCCCGTGTTCCTGCACTGGGTAACGCTGGATCTCTCCGTGGGGAGCTCGGGGGGTGGGAATCGCTTCCCAGCTCCAAGGAAATCACCTTGCAGTAGCCCTGGCAGCTCGTGGTGCTGCAGCTAGGGCAATTACTGCCCCCTGTGGATCTGGGATAACTGGACGAGGAAGGCTGGCTCTGGCAGGAGGTCACTTCTTCATGCAAATGTAGAATTTAGCCCCGCATGATTTTGCAAAGGTTTTGGGAAGGGGTGAAGAGGAAAGAAGTCTTTCTGGCTAGCAGAAAGTGCATCATCTCAGTGATTTTTCAGCCCGTGGGCCTTTCAGCATGGCTTTGTAGTGCCAAAATTTAACCATCACATGGAGATGGAGAAGACTGGTAATTATCAAGGAGCCCCATCCCTGGAAGTGTCCAAGGCCGGGCTGGATGGGGCTTGAAGCATCCTGGTGTAGTGGAAGGTGTCTCTGCCCATGGCAGGGGGTGGAACTGGATGACCTTTAAGGTCTCCTCTGACTCATACAATGCTGTGATTCCATGAAAGCCCATGTGAGCACCCAGGGCAGCTCCCATGGAGGGGATGAGCCAAGGAAAACCAAAGCTGATGAGCAGCTGTACTCATCCAGCTCCTGCTCGATGAGGCGAACACAGAAGAAGTTTACAGGTGGCTCTGAGGAAAATGAAAAAAAAAAAAAAAAGGAAAAATCAAGGAGGCATTTTTATCTGGCTAATTTTCTTTCCTGGAATTAGTTGTGTGAATGGAGAGACCTGCTGGAGCAAGAAGTGAGAAAAGCCTTGGACGGAGTGGCTGCGCCTCCCAGGCCCTGAAATTTAAGATCTTTATAAATGATCTGTTAAAACTATAGTGACGATAAGCTTATGAATCATGATCTATATTAATCAGGGCTGCTGATACGGAAAGATTAATTGAAACGTGCAGTTCTACACAAATGATAAAGTGGTAACAATTTAATATCAGACAAGGAGAGTGAAGAAATTACACTCCAAGCTTCATGCATCATTACTATGGATATTAATATTTTACACAGCGCAACAGCATCGGGAATCATAATGAAAATCCATAACTAGTGCACAGACATGATTAAATACAACAGTCTTTAGGTGCTGTTTGGTGACGGGGGCTTAGCCATATTTCACTCCTGCTGCCGGTGATTCGAGTGATAGAGTCTAGACGTGGGTGATTAAAAAGTGTTCCTCCTAAAGGCTGTTAACCTTTTACTACTGAAATGAATTTCTTTGATTTTTAAATTATGCCGCTCACTCTGTGGTGTGGGTTGGTTTTTTTTTTTTTTCCCCCAAATCAAAACCTTGTCCAGAATATCAATGGAGTGGGTTCCCCAGGTAGTTGACAAAGCAGAAGTGGAGCACCAGGAAGCAGCCACGGAGGGGTATTTAAGGGTGGGAAGGAAAAAGGGAGAGGGGGGGGAGAAAACAGGTTAAAAAAGCAGGTTTTCAGTGCTCGTCATTATAGTGGTGCATATATTAGATGCAATACCCGGAGCTGTGGAGGGTCATAAAGGTTTTATCCGCGGAGTGCGGAATGGGCGCATTACTCACCAGTGGCACCGGAGCGCTGAGTTATGCGCCTCATTCCCAACCCGCACCCATAAAAACTTTATGCTGCACCACGCCGTGACGTCTGTGCTCGCTGGGGATTCATCAGCTCTAATGGGGCTGGATCAGGCCCTGAGTGAAGTGCAGAGAGAGGAGGGAAGTGACACCTGACTCAGCACTGGGAAAAAAACCTCTTCATTTGAGTAACGCTCTGGCACCAATTTGAACCCCCCAAGCTCAGAGCTGGAAGAAATGACATCTCTGAAGAAATGTCATCTGGACTTTCTGGAGAGATTAGGAGGGTCCAACCCAGCCTATGCATCATTTTAGCTGCTAAAAATCATGGAATCCTATAAGGGTTAGAAGGGACCTTAAGGATCACCCAGTCCCAACCTCCTGCCATGGACAGGGACATCTCCCACTAAATCAGGTTGCTCACGGTCTTATCCAACCTGGCCTTGAACACTTCCAGGCAGATTTTAAGTCCAGCAGCTCATGGTCTTGCCATCTTGGACTACACTGGGGATGTTTTGAGGTGTCCCACCCGTATGGGACACATCTGTGGTGTGGGAAAGGGAACGTCCTGTGAGGTGTCAACCTGAAACCCTGCAGTTCCCAGGCTGTTGGTGCTGGGAGCAACCCAACTTCCATGAGAGGAAGTCCCACATACCAGAGAGGGTTTGGAGATGCCATATGGCTCAGGGTGGTTTAGGTGGCATCTACCCGAAAGCAATTGTAGGTCTGAGACTGGTAACAGTGCAAGGAAAATGTAAATCCACTCAAATTTCCAGCTTGTGTCACTGGAAGCTTGATTTCTTATGGGTAAAATAAAGAATGACCAGCTACCAGCAATCACACCATGATCCAATATTGCCCATTCCAATGGACATCTAGAGCCCACTAACTCAAAATTCTTCCCTGTGTTTTGTAGAAACAAGATGTTTCACATTTTCTGGGAATCTTCTTTAAGGGCTGGTAGGTCCAGTCTGAAGTGCTGTGTCAGAGCCCAAAGGTCACAAATTTCAGAGGTGGACCTTGTTTGGCTCATTTCTCAAAGTCCCGTTGCTGGCTGTGATGCTCCCTGGTATTCTGCATGTTAAAAAAAGCACCTGGAAAAAGGAAAAAGGAAAAAGGAAAAGGGAAAAAAGAAAAAGGTCAAAAAAGAAATAGAAAAAAAGGAAGAAAGAAAAAGAAAAAAGAAAAAAAGGAAGAAAAAAAGAAAAAAGGAAGAAAGAAAAAGAAAAAAGAAAAAAGAAAAAAGGAAGAAAGAAAAAGAAAAAAGAAAAAAGAAAAAAGAAAAAAGAAAAAAGAAAAAAGAAAAAAGAAAAAAGAAAAAGAAAAAAGAAAAGAAAAAAGGAAGGAAAAGGAAAAATGTAAAACTAAAATATAAAAAAAAGAAAAAAGAAAAGAGAAAAAAGTAGAAGAAAAAAGAAGAAAAAGTAATGAAAATTAAAAAGAAAAAAGGAAATTTCTACCTTCCATAGCTGGAGAAAAATTCATCCATCTCTCCAGCTGTGGTACAGACATTTGTGGACACGGTGCTTTGGCTCCTTAGGAAGAGCCCCAAAGCCGTTTATTTGGATGTCCTTTCTTCTGTGGCATTCATCACAAGTCACACACTCACTCAGGAGTGCCAACATCCAGAACTGAGGAAGACAACCAGGGGAAGCATGCAGGCGCAGATCGAAGGATTCTGGGGACACTGAAGCTCAGTTGTCATGCCGTGGATAAGAAATGGAGAAGCCTAGGATTTAGAAAGGCTTCCACTGGCCGAGGTCTTGGGTGTTAACTTTGGTTTGCTGACAAATTTCGGAAGAAGGTGCCCAAGTCATGGACTGGAGTAACCACAAAGGGCAGGGCAGGCCATAGGACCCATAAATAATGTGGGTGCAAGGCCTTTCCTGGCACAGGAGAATTCCTGAAGGCCATCAGGAGATGCTTTGCTTTGGGGAAAGAGAAGCAGGTGGCCAAACAGCAAGGTGGTGGGCACAGCCCACGTGCCAGGCTGAGAGGACATGCGACAGCACACAAAGACCTGCTGAGGGGCTGCGAGGAGAGGGGAGGGTAGCAAAGCTTCGGTGCTTCCCTTGGCACTTGAATTTGGGATCCTTTGGATGCACCTCACCTCCCCCACTCCCACCAGAGGTTTGCAAACACAAGGCTGAGCGGGAGCAGCTCCTAATCAATGACATTAATTAATAGATGAATGGCAGAGAGGCGCAAGTATTGCCCCACAAATGAAAAGCAAATCCCAGCCAAGGGAAAAAACGGCAAAACTGTAGCAATTTCTACTCCGTTACCCTTGAGATTTGGCTCCAGATTCAAAGGATAGGCAGGCGGAGAGGGAGGTTGGGAGGAGGCGGGCGGGGGGGAGTTGGCTCATATTCTGCTGTGACCCAATTCCATACAAAGCATCCTGTAACAAAACACGTCTCTATCTACAAAGTACAAGTAATCTTTGTTTTCAGTACAATACTTATCTGCATTTAGACCGACGATGGCAGTGCTTGGCTTATTTTCATGGATCCAGTTATCCTTTTTATCCCTGTGAGCATGTGCGTGTGTGTGTGTGTGTGTCTGTCTCCTCCTCTCCGTCCTCCTCGCTGTCTCCTGTGCCCGTGCCAAGCCAGCAGCACTTGTAGGGTGCTTTAACACATCAGCAGAGGTGCAAATTCTGAAGGTCAGTGCTAGCTCTGGGCTTTTGGGCTGCCCAAATTCTTTGGTGCCTCGGGAAAGCGTGATTTTGGGATCTAGACTGGACCTTGTCTAACCACATCCTGAGGAGCCTTTGAGGTGCCACCGTGGAATGGGAAATATTAGAGAGAAAAGATCACCCTGAGGGGTGTCTAAGAGCAGTGTCCCAGACCCCCAGGGTCACAGAGGGTGGTCCCACACCGAATCCGACTGTCCCAGTCGTGTTGGCTTCTACGGTTGTGCCAAAGGGGGATGATACATCACCAACTCCCACCATGGTTTCCATGTTTTCCAGTCACAGAGCAGGTCATACCCGGAGAGGTATCGCCTCTTAAGCTGGTGGGAGAGAGTTAAGAGAAGAGTTTCTCTCTCCTGGTCACAAAAGAAATGGGTTTTCCGGTCACAAAAGAAATGGATTTCCAGTCTAGAAGATGCTCCACAATTTAAGGAATCACCAGGGTGACAGCCTTCATGCACACGACGAGGAAGAGTCACTTCCCACTGGAAGAGCATTCCCTGGTCTTGGTAGTGCTGCAAATGAGGCTGGAGAATTGTAAAGCCCCCTCAGAGCTTTTAAAGCCAATGAATCACGACAAGATGTTATGAATGCTTGGATGCAGAAGCGTCATCCAGCTGGACTTCCCCTCCAGGAGGTGCCTCCATGGGAACTCCTCCCTCTGCCCACCAGCCATTCATCCTTCGTGGAGCATTTCCTCCTCCTCCCTCTCACCTCTGCTGTTCCAGAGCACTCACACAGTCCCCAGCAGCAGGTCTATGGATATTTTAGGAGTGTTTCCCATATTTCACAGAGGGGGAATTAAGATGTGGGAGGTAGAGGTGTCCTGCCCAAGGTCACCACAGGAATGGAGCTGTTGAGGGAAATTTTCATGTGAGACCAAAAATGTTATCAACAAAGCTCAGCAGAGGTTTGGGAACCACAACCTGTGCAGGAGGGTTGGAGGGTGCACAATTACTTAATCAAAAGTACACACTGGCCTGAGAAACATCTGTGAGAGGGTTAGCCCAGCTCAGTGATACTGATTCACCTCCTTTCTTTAAATCATGGCCTTGTTTTCAGTTCAGACCACCCACTTGCTTGCTTTAGTATTTCCTCTATTCAGCTGCTACTGAATTCCAGGTTTGCTTCTTACGTTTCCTCCTTGGTTTTCTGTGAGTCCAGCCCTGGAGAGTATCTCTATATTAAACAAGAATCAGGATGAACACGGAATGTAATACATGTAATTCCATGATAATCATGTGTTTTACAGGCGGTTGACAAATTTGCTCAGCTGGAAGTAAATACACTCCTCCCCCTCATCCCCCTGCCCATGGCCTCTGTTTGTTTGTGATCAGTGCCACCTCCTCCCCTGAGAGCCACCTGAGCTGCTGCTGATAGGCAGATGACTCCCTTGTTCTGCTTTTCCCACGCATTTATGCATTTCCACCTGGTCATTCTTCACCCCTGGAAATCCCTTGAATTGCCTGTCAGCTTTTGGGACAGGATCTCCAGGCTCTTCTTTGCCACATCATGGAAATAAAAATGTTTTTGAACCTCTGCTTGTGCCTGGGTAGGCACAAAAGTGGTGGGTGAAGTTAAGGCTGAACATGATTTTCAGCTTAAAGCTTTCCACTAAAAAGGAATGTTTACTGGAAATAAACTGGGATTTTCAGTGCATTATAGTGGTGCAGCCTGGTCAGATTTTGGGGTGGTCTAATGAAGCAATTCTCCAGCCAGTTCTGGAAAAATCAGCTTCTCATATTCATGTTGGGGTCTTGCTGTTATTATTTTTCATGTATAAACCTCACATAAAAATATGGATAAAACCATGGAACGTGTCTGTTTCAAGTTCAGCTGAAAGATGGATCTCCTTGTGAGGAGAAATGTGGGAAGATGTTATGGTTGCCACCAGAATTCTGGGTCTTGACCCTTTTTGAAGGGGTGAGACCTGCCTGTTCAGCAAGGTTTTGGATGGGAAAGGTTTTCTTTTGGAAAGGAATTTTGCTGGAGCATTTCCAGTCTGGTGTTGATATTTCTGGTGTCGGGCTGATCTTTCTAACATTTCCAGATGGATATGGAGGGTCCTTCATCACTTCACAAGTATCAGCAAGGAGATGTTGGTATTCATTAAGTGAAGGAAGAGAAAAGGGATATAAGGACTTTTAAGAATGATTAAAGGTTGATAAAACTTTTAAAAATCTGTACTTTTTGGTGGAAGGTAGTGGAGACCAAAACATTGAAGAAAAATGACAGCTTTAAACCCTGTTTTGATATGATATTTGTCTTCTACTATATTTAAAGTGTCCCAACAAGCTTTTTCAGGACATAAACCTTATTTTTCTCTTACTAGTGCATTCCAAAATACAGTTGGAAATCTTGAAACCATTCTAAACCGCGTAAAACTGTCATCAATATGTGATTTTTTAAAAATCTTCATAGATTCTTTAACCATGGGAAACAAGTGCTGGCAGAAGAAAGACAAATATTTTGTTCCTGAGGTCCAGAGTGTTATGGAACAACTGTACCCATCCCTCCATGCTGCACTTTGCAATTTTAATGGACATTAAAACTGATCGAATTGACACTTTTAAGGAAAACTCAGACTGAAAGTGCCCAAGGCGAGGTTGGACAGGGCTTGGAGCAACCTGGGATAGCAGAAGGTGTCCCTGCCCGTGGCAGGGAGTGGTACTGGATGAGTTTTAAGGCGCCCCTCCCCACCCCAAATCATTCCATGACTCTGTGATTTTATGGTCCCTAAATACTATATTTTTTCATGGTTATATTTATGTATTTTTCCTTTTACAACATGGTTCTCAAAATGAAAACATTCCTGCCTGTGAGATATGTGGACAGATCTGGGGGAACATCCATGAGAAATCAACCCAACCTGGATGTTGGGTAAGTAGTGAGCAAAAAGTTGACATTGCATCCTTTATTATCCATTCCATCAGGTGAAATAGCAAAGCGGAGCTGGTTCTGCTGGGCAAAGAGTGAAGAAATTAATTTAAATGCCCATAAGATGCAAAAGAGATGAAAGGTGGAATAAATCAGAGAGGAAAATTTCCATGAAGGTTGCCAGAGCAAGTAGATTTTTTTTTGTTTATTTTGTTTGTTTTGTTTTTGTTTTTGTTTTTGTTTTTGTTTTGTTTTGTTTTGTTTTGTTGGGTTTTTTTATTTTAAAAAGAAATATGGATGGGATTTGGAGGAACCTGGTCTAGTGGAAGGTGTCCCTGCCCATGGCTTGGGGTGGAACGAGATGAGCTTTAAGGCACCTTCCAACCCAAACCATTCTGGGAATGCAGCATGGAAGATTTAAGTCAGATGCTCAGAAAAAACCACTGGTGCTAAAGATAGAGAAACACTGGGATAAATTTCCTTGGGAGGGGGCAGAGTGACCAGTGTGGGACAGTTTTAGGAAGAGTTTGGGTGAACGTCTCTCAGGGCTGCGTGATCCCCCCCTGGGCAGGGGGAAGGGATTAAATGGTACCTCATGTCCCTCTCAGCCCTGAATCCTGCGCCTCCACAGCCTTCCCAGGAATTTGCTGTGATGTTGGAGCAAGCCCTGGTCAGACTGAGCCATGGCAGGGCGGGAGCTGGTGGCAGAGGAAGCCCTCAGATTCCCTGAGGGAAGGGGGAATGCCGAGACTACTCACGTGGAACAGAAGGCCACTGGACACAGGATCAGGCTCACAGCAGCGTGCCCCAGAGCCCTGGGACCTCAGCCTTGGCCTGGGTCCTGTCTCCAGGAGCCTCAGGGCCACCAGAGTCCCCAGGACCAAGAATGAGGCCACCAGGACTGATCACACGTGGGTGGAGATGACCTCCAGTAGTGGCTGCAGTTCTCTAGAAGGGGACATCAAGAAAAGATTTGTGGGTGCAGAAGAGGATTCCAAAGATCAGAGCCCTCTTTCATCCATGGATTTCATCCCCAAAAAACCCAAGGAAACAGCCCCGGCTCTGCTCCACCCAAACCCAGTGGCGGATTTCATCTCTCTTCCTCCAGCGAGTTACTCAGAGATGTTTCAATGTGGGAACAGAGAGCTGGGACAACAATCCCTAAAAATTCAGGATGTATTTGGATATGGAATGGTGCCAAGCTGTGCTCCCACGTGCGTGAGAGGGACCAAGAAGTTCTGAGTTGCTTCTCCCCGCTGCACTGGGGTTAGCGGCTTGGGACTTCGGCAGAGCTCTGGGATGCTGGGAATAAAGAGATGGAGCACTTTTCCAAGGGGACAGAGAAAAAGAGACAGAGGGAGGCAGGGAAAGGAGGGGCCGGGGAGAAAATGAGAGAGAGAAAGAGAGAGAGAGAGTGCAGGGAGGAGGGGAAATGAAAGGATATTATTTTTTTTTGTATCTGTCATTTCCCTGCTATCTCCCATATGACTTCTTAATCCATCAGAATGCTGGGAAGATAATGTTTTGGGCGAAATAACATGAGAGAGAGGATAGACTCCCAAGGACCAATATCTTTATTGCTCGGAGGATAAACGGATTATGTCAGCCATTTTCTGTTGCTGACAGCTTTTCTTATTAACCGATTTTATTTTTTAATCTTCCAGGGAAGAAATATGGTTTTATGTCACAATAAAACGCCGGTCACATCTAATTCTGCCCTCAAACAAACAGATTTCTGAAAGCCTTGCAGAGAAATTTGAAATAACTTTAAAGAGGGGGTTTTTGGATAAAGTCTTTATCCAGAGGCTTGTTCAACCGCAGTGTAAAAGGTTTAGAGAGAGTGAGAGAGGGAGTGAGAGAGAGAGGGAGGGAGAGAGAGGGAGAGAAAAGTCCCTCACAGTTGTTTTTCCTGGTTGATCCCTATTAAAAGAAACTCTTCATTGTGGTGTACTCAAGGAAATACAGCTCAGACGAAAGAGTCACATGAATGTTAACAAATATGGCTATTTGTGTGGCTTACGCGCCGCGCCGGGCTTAGGGATGTTGTGCGTGACACTCAGAGAATGAGGGAAGCAATCATTAGCATCCCAGCAACCTGCTTAGCCGCCCGCTTTCAGACTCCCCCTTTTGATCTGACACTTTTTTTCCCTCAGTTTTGCTGGGATTACCGGGGAAGATGCTAATAAAGTATCAGCCCCGTTGTAGGCAGAGCGATAAGAAAGTCTGCTCTGGCGAAACTTCCCACTTGCAAGGCAAGCAGCCTTTGGACTCGTTGCTGGGCTCCCAGTGCAGACCTGGAAATTGGGAGGGTTTCATTTCCTTCCCTTTTTCCTTCCCCGAGCCCCCCAAGACCCCCTTCTGCAGACGGATCCTGCGTATTTCATGTGCATCTCCTGCGGGGATTTAGAGTAGGCTCCATGGAGCTGATCATATCCCAGTTGCTCATGGACATTTCTTTTCTCCGTTGGCTAAGGGAAATAGAGGAGAGCCCAGCCATGCCCAACCATTCCCCAGGGAGGGGTTGCTCCTCTGCCTTCCCCCCTTTGTTTTTTTTTTTTTTGGGAAACACATCTTTTGCTACTTGGAAATATTTGCTTTCATACAGAAAAGGCTTTAAAGGTCTTAATATAGACCGAAAAATGAACATTTTGGCTTGGTGCACCCTTTTCTTGGCAAACTGAAGACCCCAAAACTCCAGCTATCATCCCAAGGAGCACTCACAAGGAATTAAATCTCAGCAGCATCTATTGGTGGTGTTCTCTTATTGGGTTTTTGGGGTTTTTGGACTGTAAGTTCCTGCTGTGCTGGGTCCTACACAAATACGTCTTGGCAGGCTCTCCCCCTTCTAAAGAGCTTAGAGCTGGACGAAGACCAGAGGCTTTCAGAGCTTTAGTTGTACTGGTGACATGCTGGACACCCCAAAAGAAATGCCCTGCCTTCTCTAGGAGGGGCTTTCCCAGCGTGGGAGGGGGAGGGTAAGGAATGCACCAATAAGGGAATGTGAGGAAACACATCCCTGTTGCATGGATGACCCACAGAGAAGGGATGGTTTGCAGGTTCCCCACTGCTGCTCCTCAGGGTTTGCCAGCCTGGCTCTGCTGGCTGAGCTTTGCTGGCACCGTCTCCCGTGTGCTGTCTGCATTCCCAACATCCTCCTGCTGCACCTCATCCTCATCCCAGACTCTCTGTGCCCAAAATATTGGGTGTTCCAAGCCAGAGTGACTTTGCCTGGATGTGCCAGCACTGTCGAGCTCCTGAACTCCATCCGCCACACCCAATGAGGTTCAAGATAAAACCGTCCCTGGTGGAGACCGTGGAGCAGAAGGTGTGAAGCCAAAGCCACCTGCTCTGACCTACAACCCTCTAAAGGCAGATGGAATATCCCAACTTGGGATCGCCTCTTGGAAGTGGATGCACAAATCACCCCCTCAAAAATTAGTGAAACACCAGCCTCCTCCTCAAAGAGCGTTTGAGGTTGATAAGGAAAAGATGAGGAAGTTCATGCAGCCTCTCCCCCACCTGGCTCTTTTCATGCTGGAATGCATGCCAGGAGCTGTCCCAGCTTTTGGGATGCTATTTAGATCCCTGCTGTAGGAACGGGATCAGCCCTGTCCCAGGCAACAGCAACAGACCAGTGCTGCAAAGGCATCACAGCCAGCTGAGTTTCTTGCTAGGGATGCCACTTTCCCTCTTCACCTCTTGGATTTTAGGATGGATTATCCTTAAGGACATTTGAAGTTTAACATGTCCCTGAATAGTAATTTTTGTTGCTGTATCTTTTCCCCTGGCAGGGAATTCCCCAGGCGCAGAGCAGACAGCACAATTTATTTATTTATTTTTTTTCACAGAATCCCAGAATCATTGAGGTTGGAAAAGGCCTCCAAGATCACTGAGTCCAACTTTTGTCCAATTGCCACCTTGTCACCAGCCCAGAGCACTGAGAGCCACATCCAGGTGTTCGTTGGACACCTCCAGGGATGGGGACTCCACCACCACCCTGAGCATCTCCTTCTGATGCCTGACCACCCTTTCCATGAAGAAATTCCCCCTGATGTCCAACCTGAAGATCCCCTGGCACAGCCTGAGGACATTTCCTCTTGTCTTGTCCCTTGTTCCCTGGAAGTAGAGCCTGATCTCCACCTAGCTACAACCTGTCCTCGACAACGTGGTGGTGGATCCAGCTGGAAAGATGGGTGGATATTCTCCTGAGGTCCCACACCCTCGTGGCCTTATGTGAAACAGCTCCAGGTTTTGTCAAAACAAAAACATATCCCATTACAAAAATGCATTCTTATGGATAAAAACTGGTATTTACTGAAGAAAACTGCTTTCCCCCATGAATAAAATCTACCTTCCTAACAAAAAAATGTTGGTGGGTAGCGTAAGGGAGTGAAGGAGTAAGGGTGACTTGGTCTGTTGTTTTCTGGGGTAAAAAGAAAGGAGAAGGAAACCTGAGGGAGGAAGCATGGAGTTTTACTCACCATAAATGATCCCACCAAATATTTGGAAATTGGTCCCTGTGAGGATGGGGGGGCCCTGGCACAGGTTGCCCAGAGAAGCTGTGGCTGCCCCAGCCCTGGAAGTGTCCAAGGCCAGGTTGGACGGGGCTTGGAACAACCTGGGATAGTGGAAGATGTCCCTGACCATGGCATGGAGTAGAACAGGATGGACTTTAAGGTCCCTCCCAACCCAAACCATTCTGGGATTCCATGATTTTATGATCTCTTCTTCCCTCCAGAACTTGGGACATGAGGGGATGGAGCCTTTGGACCAGGCACAGCCCAAGACACAGGGATAGAGAGCCTCAAAGTGACATGAGCTGAGTTTTTTGTGTGGCTGCACCAAGGTCAAAATATTTGCTGATGACCCTGACCCCTGGCTGGGAATATGTTGAGGAATTTGGTGCTGGGTTCCTGCAATCCTGCTGGTGACCATCCTTCCCTGGGCTGCACTGAGTCCCTCCACAAGCCGAAAGCACAAGCCAAGCAGAGACCAAATAAAGCCACATTAATCCCAGCTCCATTAGAAACACAGAAAATAAATAAATGCTGTTTTCAAATGTGGAAAAAGAAAAAAAAATCAATAGAGAAAGAAATATTATTTTTAATCTTCTAAGAGGTTTTTACAAACAACAGGGAGGGGAAAAATTGAAAGCCATGAAAAAAGACTTGCCAATGTCCTTTTAACCTTTATTTATTATCACTCAGTCCACATCAGCCCCTGACTGCAAGATAATTTGGAATTTCATTTTAATTTCAATGTATCACATAATTCAACACAGCTTTCCACTTTTTTTTTAGTTTTTTTTTTTTTTTTTTGTACTGGAAACTTTAAAAATCTCTCTATAGGAAATGCATCTTAAAAAAAAAACACCCCACAACATAACCCTTCTGCAGCAGTTACTCAATTTATAACATGAAAAGGGTTTGTGCTAAAATATGATAAAAATAAAATCAACAAACTTCAAAAAAGGAATATTCCTTAATAACATGCTTTAGCTTGAAGGGTGCCTGCTCCTCTGCTTTTCTTTGCCTTTGTCTGCTGCTTGCATTAGAGTGGAGTTATTTTGAGCCCGGCTTTTTGGAAGCCTTGTACTGAGCCTTGTTGGGATGTGTTTAATGGCTGGGTCTGGCTGTGCTGAGGGAGCTCAGGAGGAGCCTGGCACAGGCTGGGAGATGAAGGGTTGGTGTTACCAACAAGGAGCAAGCAGAGACAGCCTGGCAATTCCCATGGGCATTGTGTTCCAGAACCCTCTACTTCCTGTAAGATCTCCCATGGGAGATGCCTCTGCTTTCCCAGGTCCAGGTCTTGTGTTGTCCTCAGCATCACTCATCCAGGATGGCAGCGAGGTCTGTCCTTCCCTCCCAGAGCCTCCAAGCAACAACAAACAGGCTGCAGGTTCCCTGGATTCTGCTCCTGTTGGAATCATGGAATATCCTCATATTGGAAGATGTCCACGAGGATCATTGAGCCCAACCCCTGGCCCTGCACAGACACCCCAATAATCCCACCCTGTGCCTGGGAGCGTTGTCCAAACGCTCCTGGAGCTCTGGCAGCCTTGGGGCCGTGCCCATTCCTTGGGGAGCCTGCTCAGTGCCCCACAGCCCTCTGGGGGGAAGAACCTTTTCCCAATATCCAGCCCTGACACAGCTCCAGCTGTTTCCTTGGGACACGTCCTTGGTCACAGAGAGCAGAGATTGGAACTGCCCCTCGGGAGGAGCTGCACATCGGGGTGAGGTCTGACCTCCATCTCCTCTTCTCCAGGCTGACCAAGCCAAATGGGCTCATCCACTCCTCATTATGGCTGCCCCTGGAGACCCTCCACCATCTTCATATCCCTCCTTTGGATGCTCTCCAACAGCTTTAGGTCCTTCTGATGTTGTGGCACCCAAACGTGCCCCCAGCACTCGAGGTGAGGCCACCCTGGCCCAATGCAGAGTGGGACAATTCCCTCCCTGGCCCGTCTGGCGATGCTGGGCCTGATGTGCCCTGGAACAGGGATGTCCCTCCTGGTTCCAGGGCACTCCTGACTCAGATCCAACAGGCTGTGGACCAGGACCCTCAGGTCCCTTCCCACAGCTGCTCTCCAGCCCCTCCTTCCCCACTCTGTATTTCCAGGGTAGCCTAGTCCCAGGAGCAGGATCCAGCACTTGTCTCTGTTCAGCTTCGTTCAGTTGGTGACTGCCCAGCTGTCTCACTTGTCCAGGTCTCTCTGCAGGGCCTCTCTGCTTTCCAGCGAGTCAACAGCTCCTCCCAGTTCAGTACCAGTGGTGAATATCCTCAGCATATCCCTGAAGTACCACTGCCTCCCCCTGGCTTCAAGGTCAGGGTTCAGGACAGCCAGGAGAGCATTCAGTGATCGTGTGCATCCATAGCTCAACCCATACCCAAAAAAAACTCAAAAGAGGAGCTTGAGATGAGGTGGGAGAGAAGAAACTTCTTGATACAAATGGTCCTGTTAATGGATGTCTTGGCCTTGGGCTCATTTGTTATTCTGGACTCCTTCAATTGCATCATTTTTCTTGCAAATCATGACTAATTTGCAAAAGAACTTCCTTGGGCTCGTTCTCTTTTTACTACTTTCTTATTTTCTTTTAAAATTACAGAGCAATAATTTACTTAATAGGACCCGATGCAGATGGTTCATTTTGTCTGGGATCTTGGCACTGGCTGTGGGCAGGAGGAATCTCATATTTTCACGTCAGCTCCCCTCCTGAGCCTTGTTTATCAGGTGGCTCCTGAAGTGACAGGCACAATAGGGCTGTTTGTACTCCAAATTATCTGCAGGGAAGGTGGCAGAGACCTGGCAACGAGCAGAGGGACAATAAATTCCCTTCCAAAGAAAGCTCCACCCCAGCCCTCGAAGCCGCCCCCAGCAGCGCTCTGAAAGGTGATGGTTTTTCCAGTGCAACCTGGAAAAAGGCAGGAATTAAAATGCTGTTTGACAGCATTGTCATCAATGCCTTGGTGCAGGAACCACACTGTGTCACCCAGGAAGTGTCACCGAGTGGCCCCCAGATCAAGTGATATTATTTCTGACACTCCAGCTGGGGAGGAGAAGCCCAGCCTGGACCTACTTTAGAGCATGGATTGAGTGAAGCCAGACAGGTGTGGTGGGAATGAAACATCCATGGATCCTTTGAGATCATCCATAGTCAGAATCAAGGTTGACATCTTGGGGCAGCATTTCCCTCTGCCCTTGCCTGGCTCAAAGGGGACACCTGGAGACCAACAGCAGGTTTGTCATCAGTGGAGGTGAACAGAGCCTTACCCTCCTGGGTGATCTAGCCCAAAATCTCTGGGATGTTCAGGCTCACACACGAGAATTGATGTCCTAAATACAAAAGGTGGAGAGGTGCAGGGGGCCATAAAATCTCCTGACCCCAGTGGGGTCTCCAGCTCCCCACTGGGGAAAGTGAAGAATGAAAAATGAGAAATGGAAAATGGAAAACGAAAAATGGTGAAACCATCTCTACCCAAGAAGAGAGTTCTCTGGGTCCAGACCCAGGGTCAAGTAAAATAATTCTGCCAAAATATAAAATACTGCCCTTGACTCTCTAATAGGTGGGAATTGGCTTCACCTCTCTTCTCTAATACATATTCCCTTGTTTACTAGTCTCCAAATTATTCCTGGGAAAACAGACTTGGACAGCAGGTAACATAAAGAGAGGCTAAAAACCCAACATGGCTCTGAAGGACGCCCATTCCAAGCCCCATCACTGGCATGTTCCAGACAGACCCATTTCTGCCCAGCTCCAAGCCTGTGTCACATCTAAATCAAGAGGAAAGCAATGAGATTTGGCTGAAAATGCCGATTTCTGAGACAGAAATGCAGCTTTTGGAATCAGCAGAATTATCCATGAGCAAATCCCCTTTTTATTGCATCAGAAACCTGTAGGAAAATGAATAGTTTTGTGGGGATAAAATGAAATAATTTTAGTGTTCAGATCTCCATGGTGCCCCTGATGAGTGAGACAATGAAGATCTGCAAAAGCTGAACTTTTTCTTCATTTTCTCCGGATTTTTTTTTTTGTTGTCAAGGCATGAGTTTTTGTCAGCGAGGTCTGTAAAATGAAGAAGAATCCTTTGAGCTCAGGAGCTGTTACACTCTGGAGTGCTCAACCTGCCCCAGCCCCGGCAGAGATGGTGATTTCATGCAATTATTATCCCCCACGCCACACAAGCACGAGTGCCCAGTCCAGGAGCAGAACAGCAAACTCATCATGCCCTATTTAGCAAAATGTTCAGTGCCAACGTGAAATTCTGACCCTCACATTTTATTAAAAGGATTATATCTTAAAGCAAACTATTTCGCTCCTTCGCTAGCTTCTCCCTGGGAAAACTTTAAAGACAATTTTGAGGACCGTGGCAGGATCAAGATGAAACAGTTCTGCCTTTCCATCTTATTTCTTGCAGCTCAGATCCGTTCCTTCCTCCGGTGTGTCCTACCTCGTGGTGTAAGCCTCAATTTGCAGAGGAAGCATCCGTTCCCATGGGCTCATCTGGCTTTTAAATTAATGTGGGCATTTAAACAGCTTTGGGGATAGTTCTGTGGTGGAGATGGACTCAAACACGGAGCTGGGAGGTCTCCACCAGGTGGAAAGTGCTCCCAGGAGGTCACCTGCACAGCTTGGGAAGCCAGAAAAACCTCTTCAAGGCCAGTGGTGCTGGGAAGGCAATTCTACCCCAGCTTGGGTTTGTATCCATTCTGGTTAATCATAAAAATATACTGTTCCTATTGTATAGGATTGCATATGGATGTGGCAGGGAAGGGCGGGGGGGCCCTGTGTTGGGGTAGATTTGATAGAACAGCTTTGTGTCAAATGAATAGGTAGGTTTATTATAGACTTCCCTTGCTCCAAGCTGCAGATGAGAGAAATCCTATAATCCCGCCCTGCTTTAATACTGGATTAATGTGGATTTGTTAATAAAATGCTAGTGAAATCGAGAATAATTTGTAATTAACTCAAACTTCTACTCCCTGCATCATTTTGAATATTTTTTAATAGAGTTGAGGGACAGTTTCTGTGGCTGCATGCACTCCAACAGAGCGCGGTGAGTGGGAATCCTGCGGGAAAAACCCAGGAACCACGGCACCAGCTGGAGTTCATGGCAGAGGAAATTCTACCCAGACAACGCAGAACACTAGCCACAGCTCTCCCAACCTCAGGAACCAAGTTCTGTCACCAAAGGCTGCTCAGATCCAAGGTGTCAACTCTTCTGGGGGTAAAATCCAAACCATTAACCCCAAAACAAGGAGTGCAGAAGCACAAGTGTAACAACAAGCAAGGGCCATATGAACAGTGCAGGAACCACTTAGCAGGTGCGGCAGATGGAGCATTGCAGCATTAGCACTGCCCAGCAGTACGCCCTCGAAGCATGGAAAGACCCTGCTCTGTGAAAATGGGTTTCAGACAAGATCCTTTTCTGATCTAAAATCAGAAATAGAGGATTTGTCCCACTGGCTGGAGTGGAAGGCCATCCATCTCCAAATCCTGCCTCTTGCAATGGTTCGAAAACGAACTAAAATGACTCATTTGTTCAAAGATGACCATGTCATGAGGTAGGAGAAAGGTGGAAGAGTGAGACATGGAAAAGGCAATTTTTCCCTGGGTAGTTTTGGGGAAGGTTTGCATCCACTCGAGCTAGTCACAGAAATATCCTGGTTATGCTGTTATATAGGATTGCACAGGCCTGCTCTCTCGTGGAGCAGCGGATCAGGAAACAGACCAGAGGTGGAGATGGGATGGTCTTCAACGAACCACTTGGAGGATTTGTCTTCACTAGACAGAGACCAGCCATGTCCCTGTGTGGAGAACATATCCCTGGTCTGGATCCATGGGGCAAGGACAACAGGTTGAGGGTCAAAAAGGCTGGGTGCTGGGTCTGCACTTGGATCACAACAGCCCCATGGAGTGCTCCAGGTCTGGGACAGAGGGGCTGGAAAGTGCCCATAAGGAAAGGCCCTGGAGGTGCTGGCCACAGCGGCTGGACGAGCCCAGCTGGGCAAGAGGCCAGTGGCCCCTGGGCTGTCCCAGCCATGGGGTGGCCAGCAGGCCCAGGGCACTGACTGTCCCTCTCTGCTGGGGCACCTCGAGTGCTGTGTCCAGTTCTGGGCCGCTCACAACAAGAAGGACATTGAGGGGCTGGAGCATGTGCAGAGAAGGGAATGGAGCTGGGGAAGGGTCTGGAGAGCCAGGAGCGGCTGAGGGAGCTGGGAAAGGGGCTCAGCCTGGAGAAAAGGAGGCTCAGGGGGACCTTCTGGCTCTGCACAACTCCCTGACAGGAGAGGGCAGCCGGGGGGCGTGGGTGGGCTCTGCTCCCAGGGAACGGGGACAGGGAGAGAGGAAATGGCCTCAAGTTGTGGAGGGGAGGTTCAGGTTGGATATCAGAAGGAATTTCTTCACGGAAAATGTGGTCAGGCATGCAGGGGGCTGCCCAGGGAGGTGGTGGAGTCCCCATCCCTGGAGGTGTCCAAGGAAGGCCTGGACATGGCACTCAGTGCTCTGGGCTGGTGACAAGGTGGGGATCAGGCACAGGTTGGACTCGATGATCTTGGAAGTCTTTTCCTACCCCACGGATTCTGGGATTCCTTGAGAAGGTGCCATTTATTTTTCCATGGCAAAACCAACTCCCATGAATCAATCTCTCTGACAGGGAGTCAGAGACAGGGAGTGACACCCAAACAGGCACTGCAAAGGGAAGGTGCTCCAGAGAAAACCAGTTGGACTCGATTGCCTACTCTAAGCCCGACAGACTCAACTGGTGTCTTGGGTTGGAATTTACAGTGTTAACCATCACTGGCTCTCATTTTGGCCTGGCTTTGACCACTTCACCTGGAGCTCTTATTGCTGCCTGGCCTCGGCCTGCGGAGCGGCGCTTTGGAAACTTCCCAATCACTGACCCTCCCCTTGGATCAGGCTCACTTACAGTCGGGTCAGCGGTGAAAAACCCCAGGAGAGCAGCATCTGTCCTTCATCATCCTCACCTCTGGGGACAGCCAGCTGCCAGCGGTGGATAACAAAAATGAAGAGGACTTTCATCCTCTAGGCGGAGTCTTTTAAAGGACTCCTAGCCTAGAGTTGAGACTTGGTGTTCAAGGGAGGATTTGTTTCATCTTGGGCTCTGTCTCTCTGTTTCTTCCCTGTTTTTTTTTGGTCTGGACGCATTTTACAGCCCAGCAGGAATGTTTTAAGGGGAATGATGTACAGTGCAAAGCTCAGTAATACCCAGCAGCCCCTTCTCCACTCAGTTTATAAACTCCTGGCCAGCTGGCCTGCCACTTTGGGCCCCGCCTCACTTCGATTATCTTTAACCTGTTCCAGCTGCTATTTCAGCAAGTTTGCTCCTCCTTTAGGGGAGAATCCATTCAACTTGATGTGACTTTCTTTAAGCTGTTGAGAAAGGTCTGTATTTCAGTGGTGAGTCTGCTGTGACATTCCTTGATGGTCTCCTAAACTGCTTGGAGCTTGAATTGGTGAGGAAATACCAACCAATCCTAAAAGACTGTGTGTGCTCCAGCTTGTCCACAGGGCCTGGCTGAGACCCTTCTGCCCCAGGCTTTGCTGCAAAATTCCCCTGGGGATCCCAGAGGACTTTGTTAGATACCACCCTGGTCTGTACAGCTGTCTCCATCATTCCAAGGCCTTTCACTAATTCCCTGCCTCTAACTGGTGACATCAAAATCTGAATTATTTACTACCTGGGAACAAGATGCCTTGAGAAACTGTACCCTGTGTTCAGACCTGCATACACCCATCAACTATTCAGAAAGGTCAAAAAGTCCTCGACTTTTTAATTCTGGACCTTGGCAGGACCTTGAAGTGGATAGAAACCATTCTGTCAAGTGCTGTAGAGCTCTTTCCTCCTCAAGGAACTTGAGAACAAACCACTTGGCACCCAGCTGACCTCTGCTTTCATTTCTGTCCCCGGCGACTCATTGTGCCTTGAGGTTAAATGAGATGTTTGTGTCTCTCGAGTCCATCTGCAGTCTCACCATTTAATTTGGACCATTCTTCCGTGCACCTTTGTTGTCTGCATTCTTCATACTTTTGTTGTGTGCTGGGTTGGGGTTTTTTTCCCCCTTTCCCTTCGGGCCCATGGATGGAAGTCTTTGTCTAAGACTACAGTTTGAAAGGTTTGGAGTTTGGACAGGATCGTGAGTGTCAGAAGTGCTTCCTCTTGAAAAGAGAGACTTTGTATAGAGAGACCTTAATAACCTTTTATTAGACCAACAGCTGGAAGAAATGGACAAGTGTTCAGGAGTATGAGCCCCTTTGTACCTCTCCAAAATTCACATTCTCTTTTAGAACACCTTGCTTGAAACAGCATTTACACAAAACCCTCTCACTCTGCTGAGAGACAATTTCATAGAATCACAGAGTTATTTAGTTTGGAAAAGCTCTCAAAGATCATCGAGTCAAACCATTCTCACAGCACTGCCAAGCCCAGGACCAACCCTTTTCAGGCCCCATTTCAGAAGCTTTGCTTCCAGGCTTACCTCGGACTGAAAAGATAGATTTGGTTGCCTTTGGGGTTTTTGTATGTGGAAGGGGAGACATCCTGCAGGAAAACACGGTGCTTTCCCCTCGGCCCTGTCAAATGTGACACGAGGGCTCAGCTGGTTGTAGGGAGCCTTACTAACCCCACCAGAAGCTCTGCAGAAAGTCGGGGCTCTGACTTGAGATGTTAGAACGTGTTCTAGAATGGGATCTTCTGGCCACAAAACTAGTTTGAAGGAAGGAGGCTGGCGTATCATTTTGCCAAGATATTCCTGGATAACCAATAGTGCCAGACCAAAGGTGCCCAGGGAAGGGCGTATGGAGAAAATGAAATGTAACACAAACTGCAGAGGTGATGAAAATATTGTATTATTGACATCTGTATGGGAAAAATAGACTTCCTCTGAATCAAGACTCCACAGGGATATCAAAGGGCAGGATACCCTTGACAGACCTAGGTCCCCAGGGAAATGGTGGAGTCACCATCCCTGGAATTGTTCAAGAAATGAGTAGATGTGGCACTTCACTATAGGATTTAGTGGTGGGATTCAGACGAGGGTTGGACTTGATGATCTTGGAGATCTTTTCCCACCTTAAGGATTCTGTGATTCTATTCCTGAGAGATTCCTCCTTTATCTGAAGGTTGTTCCATCCAGTACCAGAAGGACAACATTTCTTTAAAAGACTCATTTGGAATCTCAAATAATATTCCCCACTCCAGGCTCTTGGAATGTGTGCTCCAGCTTGATGATGTTTGTTTTCCTGTTTGCCAAGCACATCTGATTCCTGTGTGGATCTGAAGCAAAACCAGTGCAGGCTGGGTTCACAAAAGCTCTGCAAACCGTAAAAAAAAGGCAAATTATTTTCTATATCTCTATCACTGTTTCTCTTATTCATGTCGGCTCTAAATTATGTGGCCATGATCTTTCTAATCTCTCTTTGCATGGACGTCTTTCCATGCCCTTAATAATTTCCTTTGCCCTCCCCTAGACCTTTCCCGTGTCTGCATTCCGAGGCAGGGAGGTCGGAATAGGGAACATTATTCCGAGTGAATGTGTATCATACAGTTCTGTAATTCCATTATTCCATTACAGCGTTTTCAGTATTATTCCCTCTTTTTGAATACAGCCTGGCATTTCCTTGGTTTTCTGGATCACCAACACATTTCGGGATTGCACTGAGCTCTTGGCAAAGGCAACCAGGATTTGTAAAAACAATGTGCAATTTTTGTAATTTTGGTTTTTATTTTATGTATTTTTTCATGAAGATCCTCTACTAGGGGCCCAATTTCCAAAAAATGAATTCTCAGTGCTAAAAAGGGCAGGTCCTTTCCCAATGGTTCTTGCTGAGCTCTCTGCTATGGGATGGGAGAAGGTGAGACACTTTTGCAGGTTTCCTTCTCTGACTCTGAAAGACCTGGTCTGCTTTAAGATTTTCCAAGGGAATTTAGAGTTGGAACCACTCTATTTTTTGGCATTCCTTGGACTGCCTGGGGCAAAGCAATTTGGAGGATGTTTCTATGGGTGATGAAACAGGCAGGTGAAAAGCCAAATGACATTAAAAATCACTATTCTAAACGCAAAATTCTCTCCTCTAATTATTGTCAACATAAACTGTGTCATTCCCATTTTATAGCAGCCTGAGGAAAACTCTTTCCTGAAGGAAGTGTGCAGGGAAGGAGTCATATATCCAGTGGGAGGTTTGCTTTGTTTAACCTCTGAGGCTGTCTTTTCTTCTCAAGCATAGCAGAGGAAAAATTCAGCTGGCATCTTCATCTTCTCTTCCTTATTATGTGCTGAGAACAAAACAGCTGGGGGTGGATGTGAGAGGGAGCTCAGGGAAAAGAAAATCTGAGCTTCCAAGAGGTCCAGGAAGCCCTCTGCCCTCCCAGCCACGTAACCAGTGGCTCTGAGGAGGCACTGGACGTTTCAGGAAGTTCTCAGTGAGGTTTTCATGCCCTTAAATGCAAAGAAAGACAGGGATCATGGAACCGCTGAATCACTGAGTTTGGAAAAGACCTCCCAGATCATGGAGTCCAGCCTGTGCCTGACCCCCACCTTGTCACCCAGACCACAGCACTGAGTGCCACGTCCAATTGTTTCTTGAACACTTCCAGGGATGGGGACCCCATCACCTCCCTGGGCCTTTTTCAATGCCTGACTACTCTTTCCATTAAGAATTTCTTCCTGATGCCCAACCTGAACCTCCCCTGGCTCAGCTTGAGGCCATTTCCTCTTGTCCTGAAAAATGATACTCAATGCCTTCATGGCTCAAACTCAAGGACCAGCTCTTCAGGCACATGTGAGAGTTTTCATTTGCTTGGGTCCAGGATTCATCAAGAGTTTGGAGTTCTCATGACCTTAATTTTGTTGCAGTTGAGAAGACAGACACCTACAGCAGGGCTTCGGGTAACTGCAAGAAAACCAAATCCAAACATCTTCAGCACAAAAGATTCCTTGAGGTTTGTGGTGGGGAGACGATCAGATCTCCTGCTCCAGCCTCCATGGGAGGGGATTCCCAGTGCTGGCTGTGGAGGTCCAGGGACATGAGCTGAATCCCACATGAACACTGAAAACAGTAAAATTGCCATGGAAGAAATGCACTCCTGGGATCTCGACATCTCTGAGCTGACGAGTTAAAGAACTTGAAGATGCTGGTGTGCAGAACAGCTCTGGTTTGGTGACATGGGCAGGAGGGCACCCCAGTGGAACTGGCTGCCTCGGGACACCTTCTTCCAGGTCCTGCCCAGGCTGCTGGGGAGCTGTTTCGTTCATCCCAAGTCCTGCTGCTTCAAAGGCTGAGCCTCTGAACAGGCAATGACTTTGTCTCCCGGGCCTAACGATCAAGAGACTCAACATTCAATTAGGCAGAGCTCCCAGGAGTGTCTGACCAGTCTGCAGTGCTATAGGAGGAGTCCTTAGGACCTCAGATCAGACCATCAGCACGACCAATTAATGCTAACGCTACTGGCCTTGTTAATTGTGATGGAGCTCCCCAAGGGGAGCAGGACTAAATGAGCAATACATATCAAAGAGGAACTGAAAAGCCATTATGTGTTATTGTCTCTTTGTTGATTTGAGGAGGATGTGATGAACTAGGTACTAATTACATTAAAAAACACTGTATTCTAAACCAATCTCTCCTCTAATTAATGTCAACATAAACTGAGTCATTCCCCTTTTATAGCAGAAGAAGCCATTCAGCTACCACGGGTAACACACACAGGGCAGCTCTGAGATGAGCACTGTTAACGTGTTTTGACCAGGGAGATGGAAATTTCCAGTCCCAAAGCACTGAACAGAGGTGCAGGTAAGATCAGGGTCCCTGAGCAGCATTCCATGGAGTCCCACGTCACCCAACACTGTCCCTGTGCCCGCAGACGCTCCCGCGTACGCCCGTCGCACAAAGCAATTTTTCCTTGGCACCAGGAAAGTTCCCCTTTCCACTTAAATGGCTTTTTTTTCTGATTCATTTTTACTTTATTTTATTTTATTTTTTTATTTATTTCCCTTCTGTATCCTTTTCAATCTGGAAAGTGACTTGGCCTCTCTTCCCCCCATCTATTTTCCTCCTGCCACTATTCAGTTTAGGCATGAAACACAGAACTAGATTGAAAGCATTCAATGGCCATTCAATCGGAGAAGAAAAGAGCCCCTCAGAGCTTTATTAGATATGAAGATCCACAATAAAAATCAATTTCTGCCTCTTTATGCAGTTTAAATGACAAAGCACCCACCCATTCTGCAGCCTTTGTGCCCAGGAAATGTAATTCAGCGCCGGAGCCGGGCCCAGAACAGCCTGGACTCGCTGACCTGCGCCGGCAGATTCCGATATGATACAGCCCTTCCAGATAATGACAGCCACTTCATCTCCCCGCAGGAAAGAGAAACTTATCTGATATCTTGGAGGGTTAAAAGGCTATGTGGGCAGCATTTTTAACAGCACTCTAAATCAGCATCTTAAAAACACCTCTGCTTTTCTTCCAGCACCCTGTTCCCCACTTTTTCCACTCATTCGTTGGAAACTCCAGCTGAGATCTTGTACAGTCTTTGGGGAAGAGTCCTTCCTGGATGCCTGGCTGGAAGTGAGCGGATTAAAGTGCAGGCTTGACTGCGAACATTCCCTCCATTGACGTGACATGCAGGAATTTGATTAGGGAGTGTCTGTGGCTCCTGGGATGAGCGAGGGCTGCGCAGTGCTGTGGGGCAGAGCCGTCAGATCCCACAGCTGAGGTGTTCTGGGCAGGAAATGAGCAGCATCTGGGCTATCAAGCTGGGTTGGGAGGGAGTTAGGTTGGAAATCAGGAAAAGGTTCTTCCCTCAGAGGGTGCTGGGGCACTGAGCAGGCTCCCCAGGGAATGGCCACGGCTCCAAGGCTGCCAAAACTCCAGGAGTGTTTGGATAACATGCCCAGGCACAGGGTGGGATTGTCGGGGTGTCTGTGCAGGGCCAGGAGCTGGAGTTTGATCCTTGTGTGTCCCTCCCAACTCAGGATATTCTGTGATTCCATCTTCATCCCCGTGGTTTTCCTTAAATCACTGTTGCGATAGCTTTTTCCCTATGGAAACGACTACTTTTTGTTTGAATTCCAGTAAAACCTTGGCCTAAGTTGTGTCTTACAGCAATGAGTTCCTTGGAAAAAAAGGAATCCTGTGTGCAAGTGCTTTTAAAATTATTTTTGAGTACTTTTTCCCCCCATATATTCTGGAAAAGGTTCAGCAGAACTGTCGAATCAAACTTCTCTGCTGTCTATATTCTATGGGATGGAATATATTTGATATATGTTCCATAGCAAATATATATACTCTATGTATTATATAAATTAATATACTTTTATGTTCTATGCCATATATATAATAACTATTGTATAGATTTACTAACATAGAATTTTTTTACTGACAATCCTGTTGACTCTAACACTCACAGGCTTTGAAAGTCACACTCATTTTATCAAAGTAGGAGAGGAAAACACAGAAGGAAAATGAAGTTATGATAATCCCATAAGATCCTGCTTGTTCATTTGCATAAGGAAACCCTTCCACTTTATGTCCCAAACCCCCTTATTTTTCTGTGTTTTAAGAATTCCCGTGTAGATAACACTACTGAATGATGTCACAGTGGAAACGAAAAGCTTTGATCTGTCTCAGATGAGTCCGAATCCTTCAGTGATTGACTTCAAAACTTTGCTTTTGTTTGTTTGGAGGAGGAGGAGTTCTGGATGCCAGAGTGAATCCGTGTCCTCCATCACTCACGTCTTTCAGCATCTCTGGCCAAAACTCCTCCCTGTGTAGCACAGAGTATTTGGAGTGAATTGTAATTCTGGCTATTCCCCCTTGGCCTCGTGGCAGCTTTATCTTAATGAAGATGTGCTGTGTGCCTTTTCCAAAGCTTTTGGGCTACCCCAGGATAACAGTTTTAAGTAGGAGGAATGAGTTCAGTTGAATCTGTGTTTTTTACAACTGTGATTTTATTTAAAAATGTTTCAATGTGCTTACAAAATAACTCGGAGACCTTCTCTCCCTGGAAGTGCATCTGGTGTGTGTCCCCCTGGGAAGCACTGCCCTTCCAGCCTGTGGATGGACCCCAAACCTGCTGGGAGCCATTGCTTTGTCCTGTGTCTGGAGCACCTGCAGCCTCCAACCACTGAGGAAGTGTTTTGTGAGAAAGGTGAGGCTGTGAAACCACTGTGTCCCCAAAAGCAGATCCCTCAGGTAAACCAGGACACAAAGCATCCATGTCAGATAGATGCAACTCCTGAATAAAGGCTGGGGGCTTCCCAGAAGTTGGTGGACAGTTCCCTGGCTCAGCATGGAGAGGCACCACCAGTCCTGGTGGGAGCACATCCCTTTCCTTTTCAGGATGTCCTGAGAGCTTCTCAGGTCCCTCCAACAAAAGGCCCACGTGTCTTGATGTGACAGTGGCTGGAGGTCATTCCAAGCAGCTGAATGATTGTGGAAGTGGCACTGCTGGGTGTGCAGTCCTTGTCCGGCTACCCACGGATGCCAGTAAGATGGGCATTAACATCTCCTGCACACAACATGGAAGAGGAGAGACATGTTATTAAGGGTTTTCCGTTTAGAGGAGGACCTGGAAATCCCAGTGCTGTGACCAAGTCATTCAGTGATTCCTATCTCTGCAGACATTATCTCCTGGAGCTCTCCCTGCAGCACTCAGCAACCCAAAGCATCTGTGCTGAGAAATTGTGAAATAAGGAAACAAGGAGGAAAAAACCACAGCAGCTTTATCCAGGGACAAAAGACAGCTGTGCAGTCCCTGTGGGGTGTCACCTTGGAGTCCCAGGAGATGTGCCAGAGGCTGTGTAAGGAATGATAGAACCCGTAATTATTCATTTCTTCATCCAGCTGTGGTGAGGTGGGGAAAAACCTCTCCAAGATTCACATGAAGCAAGAGAAGTTCCAGCATAGCTGAGTCAGGACAGCCTTGTGACTGCTTGTCTTGGGAAGGGCAGGAAAAATGTGGGCAGATGTGGCACAGGGAACTTCTGAGACGCGGGATCAGTCAAAAGGATGGAGCACTGAGAGCCAGGATTACAGCTGAGCGAGGGCCAGAGTCAGGATGTGCTGGTCCAGTTATGACCTGAGGGAAGAAGGTGGAGGATGTCCAAGGGTGTAAGAAATACAGGACACTCAGGCCTCAGTCACAGGTGTTTTTCTGGCTTGTGGCCAGGAAAGGAGGGAAAGCCAAGGATGGTGGGATGTCTCAGGAAAGGTGTTTCTACTGGGGAGAGGGAAGTGTTGATATGTGTGTTCTCTGCACTGCTGATTCCAGAACTGGGGAAACTCCCATTTCTCCCAGTCACCCCTTGTTGGGGAAAGATGGGCTCCTCAGGAACCACGGCTGGCTGAGGGAAACACATGAGGTGGAAACATCTTGGTTTGGTTTCTCCCATAAAAGGGAAACTAAAGAAATACTCAGGAAATCTATCGGGGGATTAGAATCGAGGGAGAGGAAGGGGTTGCTCCCGGCAAAGGGCAGCATTGGCAACCGAGCAAATGAGATAAAACAGCCATGAGTTTTATGGCTGGAAATTGAGGCAGGAAATCAGTGACCATGAGAAGATCCAGACTCTGGAAAAGCCTCCCGAAAAGGCTGGAAACTTATGGAAGGGAAAAAAAAATGGAAATAGAAATTATAAAAGGGATATAATGAAGAGATGCCAAGTTAGCGGATGGAAAGGGTCCCTTTCAACCCCGCATTCCTGTGTCACAAAGGCCGAGTAAAATAAAACAAGGCCCTTTTTTTTGCATATATATACATATATACATTATGTACACTTAGAGTGTTTTTGCAGATGGATTATCATCAACATAATCAAGGTCAAAGCCATCACACACTCCCAGCCCTGGAATGCTACAGTGACAGAAAGCTGGCAGCGAGGTTGAAGATGGTCCCGGGTTTTTTTTAGCAGACTTTTCTCACATTTGTCATCTGTCACCAGTTCAAAACCTGCCGGGAACCCATGGCAATAGACAAAAACAGACCTGTGGGTAAATGGTGTGGTTGGGAACAATTATGGGAGCAGATACAGCTGGTTTTGGCAGAGCTGGGAATCTGGTGCAGCGATGGAAATCTTTTCCAGCCACAGCTTGCTCACAAAAGCCGCGGCAGAGGGATACACCCGGACTGCAAGGAAAGGCTGGCAGCAGTTTGCCTGCTCTCCCCTGTGGGATGAGCAGGCTGTAAATTCTCCTTGGTGCTGCTGAAGAGAGAATCCCAGAGAGAGCCGTGTCTCAGCATTCCCGACCTGCGGAGTGATGGGCAAGGCTGGATGCCAGGAGCAGCAGATACCAGGGAAAAGACTTGCCTAAAAGCAGCACAGCTTTGTAGTCAGCTCTCTGTGCCCAGCAGAAGAACACCACAACACACCCAGAGAGGTGAAGTTGCTTGGGGCATTGGCACGAAAATTGACATCAAGTGATAAACTGGGGGGTAGTAAGGAAAATAACACAGGGTGGCAACTGTCTACACACGGCATCAAGCAAAGGGTCAGACAGAGTGAGGATAAATTCACCAGGCTCCTGAAAGAGTAAGGACACTGTGTCAAAGGCTTGGAAGTAAGGGAATATTCACTTGATGAAGAAGAGGGCAAGCTGCTTCACCTCCTTGACCCTCAAGTCACCAAGGGCTAATAAGTCACAGTGTAAACCCGACACCAGCCGTGAAGCTGCAGTTTATTGACAGTGTCATTAACAGCACACAAATGTTTGGTCTGCTGGGGGTCACTGGCTGACCCTGTGCTTAGACACGTGATCCGGTGACTGTCAGGAGCATCCTGGCATCCTGGTGACCTCTTCTCTCTGTGACCAGGGACAAAACCCCAGGGAACAGCTGGTGCTGTGTCAGGGGGGTTCAGGCTGGATATCAGGGAAAGGTTCTTCCCCCAGAGGGTGCTGGGGCACTGAGCAGGCTCCGCAGGGAATGGGCACAGCCCCAAGGCTGCCAGAGCTCCAGGAGCATTTGGACAATGCTCTCAGGGTGGGATTGTTGGGGTGTCTGTGCAGGACCAGGGGTTGGACTGGATGATCCCTGTGAGTCCCTTCCAGCTGGGGATATCCTATGATCCTCCATCCTCCATCTGTGTGCTCCTGCATTTGTGTCATAATGTGCATGTCTGATATCCAGGAGAAGAAGGATTCCTGGTACTCATAACCAGAGGGATCTGGACAAATCCCTTCTGCTCTTTTGTGTGGGACAAACCCCCCTGAATATAAGAACAGATAGCACAGACTGACAGTGGCACTTCCAAAGTTGTTCCAGATCCAGCTGCATGTTACTGAGCAGAAGTGAAAGCACAGCAGGGTGTTTGCCTGATGAAGGGCAGATCCTTCTTTCCAGTGGTAGCCTTGAGGCTTTGTTTGGTGAAGAGGCCATGCTGGAAGGCAGCCACGTCTGGTTCAACCAAACCCACTGTTCAGAAATACCCCCAGCAAATTCTGCTTCCTGCTCTTGCTGCCTCATGTCCCAGGAGCTGTCTTGTCTCTGCTTGGCTCCTGGTCCTACTCTTCCTCCCAAACCCTCCAGGCTTGAGCCCAGAAATCCCATACACCCATATCCTGGCTCCGTGCCCCTGGCCCCATCCCAGGACCAGTCATCTGGCAGAGAACCCCAGTAGACAACGGTGATTCAGCCTTACATAAACCAGAAAAAGGCAGAGGTAATGAGTGACAGAGCATCAGGAAAGACAGGGGAGCATCAGGATTGACTCCAAGTCCCAGATGGGGGTCCTAAGAAACATCAGGTTTATGACTTGAGCTGTATGTGGTGTTTTTCCAGGAAGCAGAAGTGCTGGGTGGTGCCTTAAGGCCATGGAAGGAGTTGCAGAACATCTTGGGGCACATGGGAAATCAGAGAATCATGGAATGGTCCCGGTCAAAAGGTACATTAAAGATCATCCTGTCCCACCCCCTGCCGTGGGCAGGGACACCTTCCACTATCCCAGGTTGCTCCAAGCCCCATCCAGCCTGGCCTTGGACACTTCCAGGGATCCAGGGGCAGCCACAGCTTCTCTGGGCAACCTGTGCCAGGGCCTCTGCACCCTCACAGGGAACAATTTCTTCCCAATATCCCATCTAACCCTGCCCTCTGGCAATGGGAATCCATTCCCCCTTGGCCTGGCACTCCAGACCCTCTCTCTCCATGTTTCCTGTTGGCTCCTTCAGGTACAGGAAGGCCACAATTAGGTCACCCCAAAGCTTCTCTTTTCCAGGCTGAACAATCCCAACTCTCCCAGCCCTTCCTCCCAGCAGAGCTGCTCCATCCCTCTGCTCATCCTGGTGCCTCCTCTGGACTCTCTCCTGCAGCTCCACGTCCTTCCTGAGCTGGGCCCCAGGGCTGGGGCAGCTCTGCAGGTGGGGTCTCACCTGAGCAGGGCAGAGGGGCAGAATCCCAATCCCTTTCCTGCTGCCCACACTGGGGATCAGCCCAGAACAGGGGCGTTTCTGGGATGGGGCAGGGCCAGCCCTCAGCACCTGCACCCCCAAGTCCTTCTCCAGGGGCTGCTCTTCATCAATCCAGCATGACCTTCTCACACAATTTCCTTCAGCTTGTTTATCAAAGATTGCAGTTTTTCCTCGGTTTTTGCAGTTCCTTCCTAGCTGGGCAGGTATTTTTGTGCAGATGTTTCAAAGAATATTAGATTAAAATGAGCAGGATGCTTGTGCTATTGTGTTGGAAATTGGTTGAGCCTGGTCCTCATCTGGTGTCCTTGCTGTGCAGGACCAGGAGCAGGTCAAGAGCTGGTCCATCATTACTGGTGATGCCTATTGCAGATCCCAGTCCCAAATAACAATGGAGTGGTCTTTACCATTTTTTTTTTCAATGTGAGCAGTGTCTGAGATTTTATTTCCTTTGAGAAGATTTATAAAAACGACTGCTAGAACAAATCTATTCTTCTTCCTGGGGTTTTAGCTCAAACATGGAGGGTCTAAAAATGATAAGAATTTTTTAATAAAAATAAAAAGGAACAAGAAAGAAGCAATGAATCAGTTTCAAACAGGAATATCTGCCTGTCTAGAACAGAAGAAATTTAAAGATTAATGGATCTTAGGAGCAGATCTCCCTGGCAGGCTGGCTGCAGAGATGGGGAACCCAAAACATATACAAAGGGATTAAAGCAAATGCAGAGAAAATGTTGTTGACTTAATTATTCTCAAACTGATGTTCAAGTGGAAAAAACCCTCTGAACTGGGGTCAGAGCAGAATTTGGCTGGGTGAGGTGTGTGAAGGGAGCAGCACCTCACACTGTTTGTCCACCCAGCTCCAAGAGTTCAAGATCTTCCTGATCTTCCCCTGATTCTGTGGGTCCAAACCCATTGGGGTTTTCTTTTGTTGTGCTGGTTTGGGCTGGGGTGGAGTTAATTTCCTTCAGAGTAGCTGAGATGGGGCTGTGTTTGTCATGCTCAGTGTGGAAAGCTGGGTGGGAAAGGAGGAAGGGGGAAGCATTGGGAGTGATGTGTTTGTCAGTTGTTGACGTTAGCCAAAATGCCTTTATTTTAAAGAAACATGTGAGTCGGGTTCTGCTTTTCCAAGAGCCACACCAGGCATCTTCTTAATCTGGTCTGTGTTTGAAACAAACCAGTGTGAAGAGGATGAATTCAGATAAATGACGCTGGCATTGGGTCATTTATGGTGTTTATGCACGTGCACAACTCCCGAGGCTGCTCCGCTGGGATTGCTGGGTCCATGTTTTCCCCAGACCCCATGGAGTGTGGGATCAGGAAAGAGGGAAAGCTGGTGAGCAAGGCAGAGCTGCCCAGACCTGGTTCAAGTGTGGCATCCAGCAGAGATGGGGACAATGTCAGCCAGATTTCTGGCTGCTGCGAATCCAGCAGAGCTCCATTGGCCTGGATTTGTAGAAGAGGAGAGCTGGATAACAGCTGAATGGCTTTGCTGGTGCATTCAAAGACCTGTCAGATGAAAATGGGAGTTAAGCACACAATTCAGATCTGAGGCATTTTGTCCCTAGGTTTGGGTTAGCCCTGATGGCAAACACAGGCTGAAGCATCCCCAAAATTGTGCTTCTGAGCCACCACACAGAGACACATCCAGTCCTGTCCTGGGCTGAATCCAGACCTCTGCACCTCATCCTGGGACATGCAGATTTCCATGTGCTCTTCCTCCTGTAAATGAGTTTTCTAATATCCTCATCTCCCCTCCCCAGGGAAGGGGAAGTGGGGAAGGGTTTATTTATTTAGACCACTTTACTGCCTGATCAGAATTACCCGTCTGAGAGGGGGATTTGAATGGCACCTTATCTGAGGTCTTTCTCCCTCTATTTAATGCTTGAAATCAGAGGCTTTGCTGCATTTCTTTATTTTTTTTTTTAATTACAATGGAAAAAGAAAAGGATTGAACAGGAAAGTTAAAATAAAATAAAATAAAAAAACTTTAAAAGTACAATGTGAATGAAAAATGATGGTTTTACTCTTTGCCTTAAAGTAAAATAGCCTTTATCTTTTTTCCCCCTTACAACAGCCTCCTCTACCTAGATAATGCATTTGGTTAGATTTATTTGCTCAGCCCAGAAAACTTGACACTAAGGGGATTATTTAGTTTTAGATTCGCTGTAGTCCATAGTAATAGCCAACAGGGAAAGGAATGAAGCAGCGATATTAGCAGGGAGATGGGAGGGGAGGGTGGACGGGGGAGGGGGTGGCAGGGACTGCAGCTAAGCAAAACTGCTTGCATAAACACCATTAAGAAGATTTAGACATTGCTTTTCTTATCATCAGCACTCCTGGAAGAAATAAAAAAAAAAAAAAAGAGAGAGAGAGAGAGAGGGAGAGAGAAAGGAGAAAGGAAAAGGGACAGGCCCTGACTTGCTGTGCATGCGTTTCCATCAAGGTTCAATAGAAAAATAAAACCAGCCCAGGGTCCATGTGTAGCAATTCTGCCGACCTCTCCAAGTTACCCCATCACGCTCCAAAGGAGACATTTGTTCCACGTGTTAAGAGGAGGAAGGAGCAAGTCCAAAGAGGAGGAAACACACAGTTTCCCTGCAAACACTTGGCCAATTTTATACATATCCATGAGAGCAGATTTCTTTTTCTGTAAAACGCCTGAATTTTCTTTGTGCACTTCCAAGGAGTGGAATGTGCACAGCAGAAGAGGAGGGAGAGGTTCCTGCAAGTTAGAGATCGAACTTCTACAGGCGGAGCATTTGGCAGCCCAACTTTTGGAAATGTGTCCCAGATCCACCAGCCGCTGGCTCTGTGAGGGGACACAGCCAGGAGCAGCAACGGAGGACAGGCAGGAGAAGGCTCTGGGAACACTTCTGTTGGCAGAATCATGGAATCATAGAATGGTTTGGGTTGGAAGGGGCATTAAAGATTATCTAGTACCACTCCCTGCCCTGGGCAGGGACACCTCCCATTATCCCAGGTTGCTCCAAGCCCCGTCCAGCCTGGCCTTGGACACTGCCAGGGATCCAGGGGCAGCCACAGCTTCTCCGGGCACCCTGTGCCAGGGCCTCACCACCCTCACAGGGAAGAATTTCTTCCCAATATCCCATCTAACCGTGCCCTCTGGTAGTGGGAATCCATTCCCCCTAGGCCTGGCACTCCAGTCTCCTCGAAATAATTTCCATCTTTTTTGTCAGCTCCTTCAGGCACTGGAAGGCCACAATTAGGTCAGTCAGAAGCCTTCTCTTCTCCAGGTTGAACAGCCCCAACTCTCCCAGCCTTTCCTCCCAGCAGAGCTGCTCCATCCCTCAGATCATTCTGGTTCCTCCTCTGGACTCTCTCCTGCAGCTCCACGTCCTTCCTGTGCTGGGACCCCATGGCTGAAGGCACCTCTGCAGGTCTTGGAAAGAAATACGTAAGAATTCCCAAGGACTAGAAGGACTTTCCACAGATCTGGGTCAAGCCACAGAGCAGCAGCTGTCCCTTCAGGACACAGGCTCCCCCTCACAAGCACTTGCTGGTGCCCTTCTCCCAGCACGGCACACATCCAGCCAGGGAAGGAGGGACATCCAGCCCGTCGTGCCTCGGAGCAGGAGCTGAAACTGCTTTTCTCTGGTGCCACCATGACTGGTTGTGACAACCTCTAAGCCTGGCAGATGCCTCCACACAGATCTGTAGAACCCTGGAATCACTGAGGTAGGAAGAGACCTCCAAGGTCAAATCCAACCATCAAACAGCCCAATGCATCTCAGTAGAGCTGGTACTAAATCACAGCTTATTCAGTGAGCGCAGTGAGGGGGCAGCGGAGCAGCTCCTCAACACCCTGCTCGGGTGTTGAGGACCCTGTGAGGACACCAAGGTCCGAGGGCTTCCTTGTGTGGACATGGTGTGTCCTAGTGGAGGGACAAGCTGGTCACTCAACGTTCTTCCCCTCCCTGCTCCTGTTGGAAGGAGGCACAAGCACTCAGCTGCCTCTCCATGAGCTCTTCCACCCTGGTGTAAGTCCTGTGTAAAGTGTAGCTGCCAAAGCACCTGAGCCAGCAGATCCCAGCTGCTGAGGCATCCACAGGAAGGGAATGCAGATGCTATTTCGGAAGTTTCAATGCTCTGAATTTTAAACAAAACATCCAGCGCTGTGGAAGAGATGGAAACCTTCCTGCTCCAGGGCAGGAAATCTTCCTGTCACCAGGCATTAGGAGGAAAAGTGCCCTTGGGGGCACTTGGATTTTTTGGAGCTACCAATGAGACTTCCTATCACAGAATCATGGAATCCCGGGATAGCTTGGGTTGGAAGGAATCTTAAACCTCACCCAGTCCCACCCCCTGCCACGGGCCGGGACACCTTCCACTATCCCAGGCTGCTCCAAGCCCTGTCCAACCTGGCCTTGGACACTTCCAGGGATGGAGCATCTTCTTGCCTTTTACTCTGTGGAAACTGCTTTAATCAGTGGGGGCAGGACAACTGAATTAACTCTTGCATTTAGAGTTAAGAGGTGACTTCTCCACTATTTATCCAGGTATCCGTCACCCTGGCAAGTAGATTATTTGATAATCAGCTTGTACCTCTCTGCTTTTACTTGGCTTCCAAAGGGAGCTTGTAAAGCAGGGAGCAGAAAACTGGGGAGTAGAGTGTGAAGTTATTTTGGGACCTGTGGTCATTGTGGAAGGGGTGAAAGAGTTTAAACACAGAGGAAAACACAATTCATTAATCCATTACCTTCAGGATATAACATCTTTCCCTATTGATCATGCTCATGAGAACTTAACAGCTCTTGGACCAAAACAAAGGGAACATCTCCTTCACTGAATGTCCAAATATTCCTGCTATTCTACCCTCAGTGGGTGGAATATTCACACTCAGTCTCCTTGGCCCTTCCAGATGCATAGAAAATTCTGTGCCCCAAAGATGGTTCCTGGCTGGGTGAGGAGAGAAAATCTGCTCCAACTCATGGGCATCCTCTGTTTTTTGTAACTCACCTCAATCTGGTGGTGCCAGCCACATCTTGGAGCAGAGGCATTCAGACCTGCTTTGATGAAGTCCTGTGCCTTGCCAGGGTTCACAGAAAGAAAGAGAAAAGCAGGAGAGGGTCCCAGGTGCCCAGGGGATGCTTGTGACGACCACAGGCCGAGCCTTAAGGAGCAAGTGTAGTCTCGGTCCACCAGTGTCCTCCCTGTGCAAGGGGGACAAGAGCTTTAGCATTTCTTAGGAAATGCCTGAATCACTCTTTTTTTTTCCCTAGAAGCATCACTTCCATCTTGCCTGGCTTGAGCTTCAGCCAGCTGCTTTTCACCCTGGAGCTTATCTCTGGCAGGCACAGTGACATTGTGCGGCAGGGGCTGTTGTGTCTGCCGAGAAGACGCAAAGCTGGGCCCAGCAGCTGACCCGGAACACAAGAGCCCCTGGTCTTTGTTATCTCCTTCCAGAGCCGAGTTCTGTGCTCTGCTCCAAGATTAGCTGCTCTCCCCCAGCGTGCCATTGTGCGTGTGGGGAATGGGTGATTTCCTTTTCCCAGAGCAGCTGTTTTCTGTCCCCAGCCAGTGTTGCTCTGTTTCAAGTGAATTTTCTCTGTCTTCTGTAGAGCCTTCAGAAAAGCCCATCCCTGAGCAGATGATGTATTCAGCTCCTTTCCACCATGACTAAAGCCTTCTGCATCTGCAGCCTGAATTTCTCTCCCTCACCATCAAGAGCTGCGCCTGTTCACAATTTTGTGGTGGAAAACTTGTTATCTCCTACCACAGAGGAGAATATATAAACTCCCAAAAACCTTGTGGTCCCACTCTTTCAGAGCCGTCATCCACCTCATTCAGGCTTTTGACTGCAGCCCTGGAATGTGTTAGGGATTTAATGGATGCTATTACAGCAGATCCCAGAGTGGCCATGCAAGAACACTTAAATTAGCGAGATTTTTGAGTGTAATATAAAAGTCCTGCTGGAGAGATGGGAACAACGCATGTCCTGGTGGTTACCAGGAGAGGAAGACAGCAGGAGAGTAAAATCTGGCAAGCAGGTGGGCCTGGCATGTGATGGGGATGTCACGGTGGTTCAGAGCAGGGCACTGCAGGTTGGCTGTAGCTACAGCCACATCCTGGCTCAGATCACAGGACACTCCTGGATGGTCACAAAAGGATGGGGCATCCTGCTGGAATGTGACAAATACCACGGGAGAAGAAAGGTAAATCTGTCCCAAGCCACGGCTTCCCTGGAATGAGGCTCAAACTGCCTCGTGGATGTTTTTTGGCTGCATTCTAGACAACTTACCTGTGTCTTCAGGGTGAGTGGGACCCTCATCGGGACTCCCTGTGTGTCTACTCTCCAAACGTGGGATAAGAGACCTAGAAGCAGCTTGGGCTGGGAGCCAAGTGCACCTGACTATGGGAAGCTGGTTCTCTCTCCAAACTGAGGAGCACCTCCTCCCAATATGGACACACACCTGAGTTTTCATGCACTGTTTTAGTTCCAGCCCAACCCAGAGCTGCACAACAGCTGACCTGGCTGTAGAGTCCAATTCCTGTTCCTCAGTTTTAGATGGAGCATCTCCAAGTGGGACTGCAATCCCTCTAGTCCTTGGGCTCTCTCTGTGTGAGGTGGGTTGGCCTTATTAATTTAATAGGGGGTTTTTGTGTCAGGGCAGAACTTGTGGCAAGGGCCACTCCAGAGTTCGCGTGGGTGTCTCCCTGGCTGATTTCCTCTCGGCTGCAGAGCAGCAGCTGGTGGGAAATTAATTGTGTAGCATACATTTACAAGTTAATTGCAGTTTCACTGGAAGGTGGGAAACCTGTGTTTGATAAATGTGAGAAGGAGGCACCAGAAAGCGCTTTCCCTGCCTGGCCCCAGCTCTGGGGTTCTTGTCTCACTGTGGTTATCTCTGTCTGCTACACGGTGGGTCAGGGTCCCGTGGTGCTGAGACAACACAGAGCAAGAGGAGCTGCTGCCTCAGCAAGTGCACAGTGCTCAGCTCTCTCAAGCAGATTTGCTTGTTCCTACATGATTCCAGTCCTGATTTTTATTTTTTTGGGGGCTTTCTTGGTAGATTCCATAAGCAGATGTTTCAGCCAGGCTTGAAGCACCCTTGGTGCCGAGAGAGGAAATCCTCAGCTGGTCTAATTTTCCTCTGAGGAATTGCCTTTTCTTCAAAGGTCTCTGCTTGCTGTTCCACAATTACCTGCCTCTCTTTTTCCTTAGAGAGTGGTCTCAGTTGTGTTTTTCTTGATGGGCTTCACCGTGCGGGCTCACAGATGTGATGGGGAATGAATGAGTTGAAAGCAGAAGATGTCAAGCAATGGGTAAATGACGAGGAGAAGGAATTTAATACTTGGAATCACAGGAAATGAAAGGCAGCTCTGTTCATCTGCAAACAACAAATAACTTGCACTCCAGTAAGCAGTTTGTCTTCTATTCCAGTTCACATCTGCAGCAGGGGCAAAAAGGGAAAGTACTAAACCCCATTATCCTCAGAGTAAGAGATCAGAGGGAGGCAGAAATGAGACAATTTCCATATAGACGAAGCAGCAGAACACAATTTTGGCATGTTTTGACCATCTGCAAGAGGCTTCAGAGCTCTGAGGAACGCTGTGAAAGCTGTCAGCTGGGCTATTGAATGCAGAACTGAGTCAGCCAAGAAAAGGTGTGAACAAAGCCATGGGGAGAAGCATCCAAGGAGGAAGAAACACTCCTTGCTGGACGGGCACTGCTTTCAAGTGCCGCGTGCTCCTGGAATACCAGCAAGGAGAAGGTATTTGGGAACCCTGTGGAGAGGCCAGGCTCCACGTGTCAGAGATGGTCCCTGGGCTCTCACAGGGTTCAAGGCCTTCAGGAAGACCTGGCTGCAGGCACCTGACTTTGTTCAGATAACCTGAGTTGGCTTAATCTATGCAGAGCTCCCAGATCCTGACCCAACCATCCCGGTTTGGGCTTTATTTCACATCTATCCTGGCTTTTTGAGCCTGTGTTCATCCTTACACTCATGGAAGCTCCACGAGATGCGGAAGGTTGTGAACACGTGAAACTGAGCGTCTGCCACCCATCTAACACCATTCTCTGGTGGGATCAGGGCATGTGCAACACCTGGCCAGGTTGGATGGGGCATGGAGCAACCTGGGATAGTGGAAGGTGTCCCTGCCATGGCAGGAAGGTGGAACTGGGTGGTCTTTAAGGTCTTTTCCAACCCAAACCGTTTAATTATTTTATGTTTCTGAGTTGATAATTTGGTAACAACAGGAAGAGAAGTGCCGCAAAAATCAGATAGATTTTGATGTATTGTTGTGCTCAAATATCTCTTTTATTTATGTATTTGTGAAGGACAGAAGCACATGGAGGAGCACCGATTTCTGTTTTGGTTTTTAATCTGTGCTCTCATGGATTTTATGGGTTTTGACTGGACAAATGGTCTTTCCAGAGCACCTGAGTGAGTTATTCACACAAGACCCCCACAATCTGTAAATGGTTGCTGTGTTGGCCATACTCAGTGTAGCGGTTGGCATTAAATGGTATTTCATAGAATAAAAAACTGAAAGGTGGAGAGGAAGAACTCTCTTAAGGATGCTCCTCTTGGGATGAAGAGGTATTTCAACATTTCAACTGCCTCTTCAGCTGAAGAGGTGTTTCAGCTGCCAGCATTTCCACCATCAAATGGTACCAAGAATTCCTATCTCCCATGGCCTAAGGGCTGTGCCAGGGGACACGGACACGGAGGTGAAGGACCTCTGCAGCCTCGTGGCTGTGGGTGTGAACACAGCAGCAGACCAGAGTTCCACCCACTCGGCACTTCTGTACAAGCTTTAAAAAGGGATTTTTCTTCCACCACCTGAACCCATAAACCTTCAGCACAACCAGGGTGCTGCCCAGCTCCGTGGTGGGAAGAAGCATCTATTTTGTGTGAAGAAGCACCTGTTTGGGTTTCCTTTGGATTCCTTTGATGGCCTCCTGAGGGTTTTTACTGGAAGAGGTGCATCTGATTTTGCAGTCTTGAGCTGAACCTCCTTCAGTCACCCCTTCCAGCCTGAGAACCACCCAGATGTGCTGCTACACTGCCAGAAAAGCTGGGAATGCTGACGTTAAAGAGGGATCACGAGATAATCCTTCAAATATATTTTTAATGATAGGGAGCAGTCGCTGCCACATTCTCCGTCTGTTACCTTGGGCAAAACATTTAAACCTCCTGCACCCCAGCTCTTCTTCTGTGAAGCAGGGTAATAACTCTGCTCTCATCGTGGCTATTTCAGGCCTGGGGGCACAATAGTCTTTTGCTATTTCTATGCAGAGTGCCTTCCGCCACAATTACTGGCATGGAGAAAACAGAGTAAGACAGAGCTGGGCTCCGTGGGCATTTCAGGGTTTTCCCTTGGGGCTCCTGCCTTTTGAACAGCCCCTCTTTATCCACCTGAGTCAGGTAAGTGCTCTCTGCCATGCAAAATAGTGTTTCCTAAAATTGCCTTAGCGATGGTAAAGCAAAAGAGGGGGGGAAAAATCTGCAACAAAGCCCCCTTTGCCATTTTGCAGCACTGGTTTTAATATTCCCAGCTATTGTTCCAGATCTGACAATAATATAAAGTTTAAAGGCGAAAGGGGTGGGCAGAGGGGGCAGAGAAATCAAAGCAGACCATTAGGCTGAATGGTTATCAGGGCGGTTTGCTCCAGGCAAAGAGTTAATCCAGACCTGGGAGAGAGCACTGGTAGTTAAAGCCCTTTAATGGCCTAAGTCCTATGATAATTAGTCCTGCCCTGGAGGTAGCTAAGTGAGCTACTCCAGCCTGAAATGGAGCTCATCCACTGCTGAGGCCATAATCCTCTGTGCACAATGAAAGCTGAACTAATTCACTGAGTAAACACTTTCTCAGTTACTTACACGCTGTCTTCTTTCAGCCTGACACCAAATAGATTCTCTTCCAAGAGCCGCAAAGAAAATCAACTTTTTTTTCTTCTCATTTTTTTTAAAGCAACTGATCTTAGTTGAAATGCATTTGGATTTAGTATCCAGGGTATAACCTGGGCAGATATCATCTCCTTTCCAGTGGCATCACACAGCAGCTCCTTTATTTTAGCCTATTCCAATGGCAGGGAGCAGAAAGGCACTCCCTACCTATTACCTGCTCCTTTCTTCTGCCGGTATCCCTGAAAAGCCACACGCTGGAGAAGAGCAGCAGGGTGTGTGAAGCTGGAGAAGGCCAGGAGGACTCTCTCAATCCTCGAGTTCCGTGCCCTCAGCTCCCTTAGAGGCTCAAGGTGAGATAGAGGAAGAATAAATTGCAGTAGCAAGGAGGGAAACGCCAAATATCCTCAACCACTGCAGATGACACCAATTCTTCCCGCTTTTCCTTCTTTTTGTTTTAATGAAGAAGTGGAATTGTACATACCACAGCACTATGGCCTCTGCAAAGACATTCCACGAGTGCCTGGTCTTCCCTGGGTGCATTCCATGCCTCCTTCCCATGTCCCTGCCCAGCGCTGCTTCCAAGCCCACCTCCAAGGCACAGCTCCTGGCGTGCTCCATATTCCACTAAAACATGGCAAAGGGAACCCAGCGGGGATCGGGGGGTGGTGGCCCTGCCTGCAGGAACCTGCACTGTCCCTCTTGGTGTGAGCTGTCCCTGGCATCTCCTGCCCTGCAGTGACACCCTGGTGAGAGCTCTGATATCCCCACAGGTATCCCTGATCCTTCACCCCTGGTAACCATCCCTTTGGAAAGCCCACAGTCGTGCAATCATGGAACCATGGGATGGTTTGGGTTGGAAGGAATCTTTAAGCTTCTCTCATTCCGTCCTTGCCAGGGGTGGAGACGCTTTCCACTATCCCAGGTTGCTCCAAGCCCTGTGCAACCTGGCCTTGGACACTTCCAGGGATCCAGGGACAGCCACAGCTTCACTGGGAACCTGTGCCAGGGCCTCACCTTCCTCACAGCCAGGAATTCCTTCCCAATATCCCATGTAACCCTCATGGCCTCTACAGGTGAACAGGTTTCCCTTGTTTACACCAGAACTCTTTGTTTAGGCTCATTCTGGAGACTACAGAGAGAACAGGACATTTCTGGATCACTTTCCATCCCACCCCAAGCTGGTTGGATGAATTGAACTCCATGGAGGAACATTCATCTCCTCGGGCTGGAATATGAGTTGGCCCCCCCCACTCAGCTATTGACACTGTCACTGTCCAAAGGCAGGGAGACAAATCCCACCCAAAAGTGGTGCTGGGGTTGCTTTAAAGCAAATGACTCAGTCTGGGGGTTTGACACGTGCCTGGCACCTCCTCTCTGCAAGTTTTGGTCAAGATGTAGCTGCAAATGAATCTGGTTTTTGTGAGTCACTCCCCCAAAGCCTCCCTTGGATGCTGCCTGGAAACCTTCCACCCTACCAGCCAGGATTTGCCCAATTCCCAGGAAGCTGCCAGCATCTTTTCCCGGGCCAAGAAAAAATGCATCATTTTCTGTCTTCTCTTTACACAAGCACCACCATATCTGTGACTATCAGAAGGAGGTTTAGACCTCCAGTGTAGGAAATATTTAATATGATTTCTTGTCCAAAACCCTCTTTCCCAAAGAGGGATTTTTCATGGTACTTGCTGGCCTTCAGTAGCAGAGAAAAACATAGAGGCAACTCTGTCTTGCCTTGATAAAAGAAGAAAAGTGAAATCCGGATCTAATTTTATACTTCCAAAAGGGAAAGACAGACATAAAAGGATCTGCCAAAGAGAAGAGTCTCGTAATCAAAGGAGAAAAACAATAGACTTTGTTTGTTTATTGGATATTTAAATATACCAAATTCGTTATCAGCTGGAATCTGGCCCAGGAAAAGAAATATCAGGAAAGAAAAATACGATAAAAGCTTCATCAGTGCTCTCTGTGCTCACCAGCAGTTCTAGTTTTATGGAGACCAAATCATGGCCCACAGGCTGGTGAGAACAGGGCAGGAAGAGAGTGGAATGGAGGATTCAGGAAGGGCTCAGCTCATTTTTTGGGATGTGAGGCAGCCCAGTGCGGGTGTTCATCCCTCACTGATGGAGAAGAGCAAGCCAGATTTCCTTCTCTGCTCCCAGGCCTCCAGGGAAGCATGTCCTGCCTCTAGGATCCCGGCCCCTAAAAAGCCCTGGATGATCTGTGCCAGCTGGGAGAGCGCTGGGCCTGGAAGCAGGGAGTGCTCCTCTCTCTCATCTGCTGGACACCGTTGGCTGATCCCCGCCTCTGAGGTGTGGGGTGTGGAGCTGGGCATTCCTGGGCTGCTCTGAGAGCATCCCCAGAGTCCAGCCAGGTCCTCAGCGAAGAGGTGATGGGCAGAAACCATTAAAAATGGTCTGTGAGCCGTTCTGAGTGCTGAGGGTGGCAGGACACGCAGGCTCTGACGGCCCTCGTGGCATGAAACCAGTTGGTGAGTGGTGCCACCAGTGTTGCTCGGAGCTAGGAGGGAAAAAATCCTTCTGAAGTGCATGTTCAGAGGTATTTTCTTCTTAAGAAGGGAAAATAGAAACAAAATGGGGGGAGGAAGGGAAAAACCACACCCCCTTGCATCAGCAGCGGCTTCTGTCTCCAGGCTCTTTGGCGATGATACCCCAACCCACCCATTCAGCAGTCCATTATCACTTCCCTCCTTCCATTATTCCCCTTCAACCTTATCAGACGTAAGCATCGTCTCAGACGCTCCAACTGGAGCTTTGTAATTGTCCCTGGTTCGAGCTCGATAGCACCTTGAACCGCCAGAGTAATCTCTGCTTTAAAAAAAAACCGGGCTCTGCAAGGAGATGATGCTCAAATTTGCCTGTGGCTATGCGGGATCTTTAATAGCGAACTCTTTTCTCTGTCCCTCTCCCGAGCTCGCAGATAAATGGGAATTTTTTTTTTTTAATTATTTATTTATCCCTAGCCTTTTTAGGCTGCCTCTTAGGCAGCGATCACAATATTTATTACAAGGTTTGCAATATTATTATTATTATTAGCAGCTCCTGGGGGCACGTGGTGGAAGAGGTGGGTGGGGAAAGTAGAATAATATCAGACAGGAGTTGTCTCTGAGGGAGAAAAATGAAATGGAAATGGCACTTCTTGGGCATCTCCGTGTGAGGAAGAGCCAGGCTCCAAGGGACTGATCCTTTCTCCTCACATCTAGGCAAGGTTTAGGCCAGGGAACCACGAGTCCAAGTGGGGTTTAATTAGGAAAGAAGCCACTTTTTATTATTTAGAAGCTGGGAAGGGAAGGAAAAGGTGCAAAGCCCAGTTCAAAAAGCAGGTGAGGAGGATCTTGGCATTGCTTTGCAGCCCAAGACTCACCAGCATTTGTAGATAACCCCAGCTCATAGCCCAGACAGCACGAAAAAGGGGAAAAGATGTGAAAATCTCTCTTAAGTGAGGACCTACCTGAGGAGGCTGGAGGCTGGGGGTGGCCTGTTATTACTTGAGTTGATTGTTTCCTTCTAATAAACACGACCCCTCTTCCTGGTGATGCATGCTTTCTCCACTGACCTCTAGATTCTCATGTTCCCTCCCCAAAATTGACTCTCCCGCTGCGTTTCTCAGCTCCCTGTTTACAAAATGTCAGCTGAAAATTGCTGCCCATCATTTAATTGCAGACCTTACACTTGGGTGCTCATATCTGTGAGTTTCCATGAAATCTTCATTGTTATCTGGCCTTTTATTCCTCACGTTTACACCTGGTAGGAAACCTTTGCTGCTTTTTCCTTTAAAGGTGATTGCAAAGGGGAAAATGAATTAGTGCCAGTTGTTGCTTTATGATGTATATCTGGAAAACCTAAGAGGGGAAAAAAAAAAAGGGAAGTCGTTGAATTCTGAAGGTGCTTTTGCACACTTGAACATTGAAAGTTGTGGACAAGTTATATTTTTACTTAGTCTCTCCAGAACACTGAGAAAGATAGAAGTTTGCATCATTAACAGCAATTTGCAAGGGATTCTCCTAAATGACAGAGAGTTTATTTGTTGGGCAGGGTGCAGAGGTCCAGCACCTCAGAGGAACCCCACGGAGCTTCGAAAGTGCTGTCTAACAAATTATCCACTGGCAGATAGAAAATTCCTTTTCTTCCCCCTCCAAGCCACAATGGAGGCACGACTCAAATCTGTCAGTTGGACCGTTTCCAGTGCATTTCCAAGCGCACAAGGCCACGAGTTGTGATTATTTTGGTGCTAAGCCTGTCCCAGGAGATGGGATAGAGGAGCACTGCGGCATGGAGAGGAAGGATGTGATTCACAGCACTTCTGGGGATGTTCCACGAGCGTCGCATTGGGAACGCGTGCTCCTGAAAGCGTCCCCTCCTCGAGTCACCGCCTGCCCCTTGTTAAAATACCTCAAGTTTAAAAATATTTCCTGTGTGGTCACGTTAATCCTGTCCCTCCTCCTGCCGTGGCAGGTGGGGTGTTCTTGTGGGGGGCACCAATGGTCAACCTTTGGTCATCTCAGCTGGTGGGTGAGAAGAATTTGTGGCAGGTGAGGAGCTCGATGGATTGGGGCAATGCAATCCTGAACTCCAGAGCTGTGCCCTGGGCTGATCCCCAGCGTGGGCAGCAGGAAAGGCATTGGGATTCTGTCCCTCTGCCTCAGGCCTGGGGGAGACGGCTGCCTCCAGCCCTGGGGCCCAGCACAAGGACATGGAGCTGCTGGAGAGAGTCCAAAGGAGGCCACGGAGAAGCTCTGAGGACTGGAGCTCCTCTGCTCTGGAGCCGGGCTGGGAGAGCTGGGGGTGCTCACCTGGAGAAAAGAAGGCTCCAGGGAGAGCTCAGAGCCCCT